>JANHFT010001367.1:563276-573824 GCA_032467955.1 Pseudoxenodon macrops
ATGTCGGAAACTCAGCTTCTGCGCATGTGCAGAAGAACCCCCCCCAAAAAAACAAATCCCCTCCCCCAAACTAAAAAAAGATGGTGGCCCCCATGGAGCAGAACCGGGTCCGTGACATCACCAGCGGCCTACTACCTACTCGGTAGAACCGGTCCGAACTGGTAGGAACCCACCTCTGGCTGCATCAGGGTTGTTTGACTGGAGTGGGTGTGGCCAGCTTGTTGTCACTCTTGTCGGGGGCGCCTGTGGTTGCGGCCCAAGTGCTCTGCCAGCAGAAACAGGTTACCGACTTCCGTTTTCGGCTGCGACTGCTTCCTGCAACCCTCTTCCAGTGAAAATGGGGCCCTCCCGAGCTCCGTTTTCTCTGGCAGAGGCACCGTAGGTTGGTCCTTTGCTGTTTCCGGGGCGGCCCAGCAGGCCAGATCTAAGCACCCTGCGGGCCAGATCCAGCCTGTGGGCCTTGAGTTTGACACCCCTGCTCTAGAGAGAGGGAATTTTTGAAACCTTTTTTTTTTTTTAAATAAGCAAATGAGATTCATAAATTGAATTCCATTCATTGTAGCTTTAAAAGGATGACAGGGTTTGAGGCACAGTGTTGATAATACTGTGCTCAATGCTTCCTCAGCTATTTCGACTAATGGAACTTTTAAAAGGAATCCATTAATGAAGGGTCCCAACTAATTATCAGCACGGGAAGCAATAAACAAAACTGCAATTAGAAAGAAAAGTGGAGAGTCACACTGTGCCCCTTGACCTCAGAAAATATTTTGTAATTTATATAAACATTAACTGAGGGCTTCTGGGGAACAGCCATTCCTCCCAACTGCTGGATTTGAGGCAAACGGTTGTATCTGATTTTGAAACACACGGCCAAATTGCTTGGGAATGGAAGCATAATTGTGGCATTTCAGTTGCTGTCATATGACTGAATAACATTCCTTTCCAATTGGCTGGACTTGTGTTGTTGTTTTTTGGTGTATTATTAAAGAGCTGGGAGCTGAATCACCAAAATGATATCATAAAAGGATCCTGTGTTCCAGAGCTCTCTCCTATATTGCTTTTTCAAAGAGGATGCAATCCACTTCCCAATAGAAGAGATTGACCAGAAAAAGGCAGAGGTGACATCAGATCTAAGGTACAGAGTCTTCTGCCTTTAAGAACAGAACAAAAAGTACCTCTGGATCCTAACTGAAGAAGAAGGACGGAGACAAGGAACTCGCAACTGGGAAAACTACATGCTGTCTGAAGACGAAAAAGGACCCGTCAACTTATGTGCATAGGTGAAGGGGTCTCACTACAGAAGTGTTGGTTCAAATGCCATCAAATTACAGTTTAGCGTGACAAAGAACCACCTTCAGAAATATGGGGGGAGGGGGGGAAACCACTCTCACCCCGTGCCGATTTGGTACAATCATGCTTGGCAAGTTGGTTTAACCCAAGCTGGTCTCGCAACTCGGAAGCAAAAGGTAAAAGTCTAAGCCCAATTCTGCAGACTTTGGACGGGCTACAGCAAGTCACTCTGAAGAGCATCCTGTCCCATCAAGGCAACTGAAAATTGTCCCCCCAGATATGGCTCCTATTTGCTTTTCTCAACGTATTGGGCTTTTCAGATGTTTCAGCAGATAGCAAAGGGGGGGAAAGGCCACTTAGCAGACTAACAGTTGGAAGGGACATTGGAGGTCTTCTAGTCCAACCCCCTGCTCAAGCAGGAGTCCTTACACCATTCCAGACAATTGGCTGTCCAATCTCTTCTTAAAAACCTCCAGTGATGGAGCACCCACAACTTCTGGAGGCAAACCCTTCCGCTGGGTGATTGTTCTCACCATCAGGAAATTCCTCTTTAGTTCCAGGTTGCTTCTCTCCTTGATTACTTTCCATCCGTTGCTTCTTGTCCGGCCTTCAGGTGTTTTGGAGAATAGTTTTGACTCCCCCTCTTCTTTATGGCAACCCTTGAGATATTGGAAGACTGCTATCATGTCACCCCTCCACCTTCTCTTTGTTAACTTAGACATACCAAGTTCCTGCAACCGTTCTTTGTATTTTAGCCTCCAGGCCCCTAAATCAACTGTTGCTCTTTTCTGCACTTCTTCTAGAGTCTCAAGATCTTTTTTTATACCGTGGCTTGAATAAACCTGTAAACAGGCAGCTCCAAAATCAGTTTTTACAATCCTACGGCCGACTGTCTCCTACAGGCCGTCCACACCTCACTCCCTCTCTTCCCTTCTAAAATCCTCACGGCAAGCAGCATCTTTTAACTGCGTAACATCTGCAATCAGCTCTGAGTGCCCCACAAGCAGGCTAGGCTTGCTGCCAACGTACCAGTTTCCTAATGCAGTCAGAACATGTGATTTCATCTGGACTGCAGGATTTCACTGTAATAACGGGGAAAAAATCAGATGAAAAGACGACGACTGTCATGCGCAGGGAAAGATTACAGCAGGTCTGCACCTCAAGGTCCTCTGCAAGTTTCAAATGATGGAACAATCGGAGGCCAGATGTCGTGAGTTTTTTCAAGGTATCCCCCACACACACACATACACAAACAGGACAAAGGAAAATCATGACAACTCTTAAATCCAAGGTTATTTGTCAGAAGAAGCTTGCTACAATTTCAAGATGAAGAATCCTGATTCCTTGTCGAATCTTACCAATACATTGCTAAATTCTTGAGGAGCCTGGAAAAGCCGTCATTCATCCAAGCCTGCTATCAGGTGTCTGCATTAAGTGTGCAAGATTAAATCAAGCGGACTTCTGCTTTTCCATTAGCTAGTAATCTTAATCTTTCACTAGAATTCTCTTCTGATCTGCATTCTTGGCCTGATTTATTTAGGGATCTGATACACCGGCAATCCAGGAATCTGAGAGCATTCACATACAAATGATTTTCAAAGTTCTTATCCAAACATTAGTTAAAAGCATGCATTTTCTATGTCATCCCACCCAATTCCACTCAGTGAGAACATCACAAAACCTTTTCTTTTAAGAAAGTCTTCAAAGCCATAAAGGGTGCCTGTGAAGATGGCTGTGCATCCTCTGCAAATTCTCCTATTTTCCTTTCCACCATTTGCATTTCTGACCCCTTTCCCCCGCCCTAAGGCCCTCTTTCTGTACATTCCTGGAATATTTCCCACCTAACAACACACTCGAGAGACTCCCAAGTCTTAAAGGAGGTCTCTAAGGCTATTTTCCCACAGTTATTAATGATCCAAATAAGTCTGACCACCTGCCATTTTGATTTCCCTTTTGTCTGTCTGGAGACATTCAGGAAAAAAAAAATACTACAGATCAAAACAGAAAAACAAATCCAAGGGAAAGATGCAAAGGAAGCTTTTCTCAGCTAAAAACATGTGGTTTTGCTCTTTTTTCTTTTTAAACTTTGTGCCTTGCACTCTCTCACAACCGAGAGACTATGCTGGCATCAATAGCCCCAACTTTAAAATCTTATACGAAGAAGGAAGTATCTGATACAAAACCAGCAGATGTTGACAAACCTTTAAGGATAGGAGAAAACAAGGAGTAATGCAACAACAAAAACAACTCTGTGAACAAAGCTACAGACTTAGAGAAAACACAGGCTGGACACTCTTAGATTGAAGATGTCAAAGACTTTTCTCTGCCAGACAAGATATATGGTAGGACTAAAATCATAAGAAACATCTTGATATTAAAAGCAGTTTGACTGTAAAACCAACTCCCGACTGGGATAGTGGACTGTCCCTCACTATAGTGGTCATTTATATGAATGAAACAGAGGAAACTGCAGCCCTCTGGGTAAATTACAATTTTCTAATTGTTCCAGTCAGTGTAGTAAATGAGTCAAAGATCTTATGAGTTGTAGTTTGAAAACATCTGGAGAACCGAAGATTGTTCATCCTTAAAGAATATGAAGGCTAAGCTATTGGTTGGGATCACACTTCCTCTAGTTTTCCTGAATTTTTTTTGTTTTTTGTTTTAAAAATACGTCTATAGTGACATAGATTTCCTATTTCTGACCTACAGGGTCTCATCAAGCCTAGGCTTTCAACTGGCAGATGGCAAAAAAAAAAAAAACCCCAACAGAAGGACATCCTGAATGCTTGACTTACAAGCGACAAAATAGCATCAAAAATGCCCAGACCAGCAAATCTTGTTCCTCAGAATACCTCGTGTACGCGTCATCCTCCTACTTCCAAAAAGGAACTTGTACAAGATGGCCAAGCAGCCTTGCTGATGACAAGGAAGTCCCTAAAGCATGTGTGACTGCTTGCCACTCATTTCTAGAAGATTACACATCAGTAAAAATGCTGCCAGGTAAGATGTAATCCATCAAGAGTAACAACAGCAGCAACAACAACAAAAAGGAAAATACAAGACTGCTACAAAAAAAAGAAACAGTTGTTCTGAATAATTGTCAATGACATTATCTATATGCGATACCAACAATTTATTGAGTCCCAGAAAGGAAAGCCGCTCTATTAAAAAAAAAAATTAAGCTTGACTTACTGGTTGAATTTCCTTGCATTTGGATGATGCATTTGGAGTCTTTGCCGGTCTCTCGGGAATTAAAAGGTCTGACCCGGACAGCTACTTTTACAGAAGCTCCTGACATTTTGATGGTCTCTTGTGTGCACTCCAGAAATTAGGTTTCAAGGACTTCCACCGTTTCTTCTAGTGTTAGCTTTTAAAAGAAAAGAAAAGTGATTTTCAAATGCAGATCAGATAAACAGCCATTTATTATAACCAAGCATGTTTGATACACACACACACACAAATAACATTTTCCTCGGCATGTAAAACAGTGAGATTATTCACACTGCTCCTTTACCAAGCTGAGAGAGAAAAGCTTTGATGAGTGACATCACTCATGACTCAGTCAGCTTTAAAAAGATACTTGTTTTCTGTACAGTTTGTTCGTTTAAAAGGTATGAGTGGCAAGTATAAAAGATTCCAACACATCTCTAGGGATTTCAACAACAACAAAAAGACAAAAAGACCTATGCAATACCTCTAGATTTCATGTTGGTCTTTCTTACTTGGACATTTTTTTAATGTCCTGCAATAGGCCACAACGCTGCAGAAAATCAAACTAAACCATTACATTCTCCCTTCACCAAGGTAAAAAAGGCATTTTAACTGGAAGAGAAAGCAGAATATATGTGGGCAGGTGAAAATGTCTTCCCAAGGCATTTCAAAACAGCTGATGTGGTATCAGATTAAAAAAAAGCAAAATAGAGGGCTTAAAATAGCATACAGTATCCTGCACCAGCTTTACTTGTTCGTTGTGTTGATTGATACGGTCTGTATCTTTTTGGTTAACAAGCATGATCTTTTAAGTTCTACCAATACTCCTTGCATGAAAAATAAACACAGAGTTGGTTATTTTTTTTAAAGCATACATATCCCAATATATCCCCAAAACAACACTGGAAGACTTATATAGGTGCTTATTTATTGTAAAATTTGGGGGGGGACATCCAAGAAAGAAAAAAAAGAGTAGGACGCGTAGCCTTACAATATCAAATATTCCACAATGTATACAGGAAACCTGCTGCCATCCTGCATTTCAATATGCATGCTCTTGCTGCAGACAGCACTCAGTACTTATGGATGCTCTTAAAAAGCAAGATAAGGCCAGAAAGTCGAGCTAATTTAAGCTTTGCAGCCATTTAAGGCCTCCATCTCTTAAAATGCCTGAAGCTCCTCCCCAGATGTATCTGTCTCCACCCATTTTTTGGCATAGGTTTCTCTACGGGCAACACAAAGCCTGGTGCAGTCCACAGGCTAACAGAAGCTGTGGACCACAGCTCTGTAGCACGGCCAGGCCTCCTGCCACCTACTCAAGAACCCATGTATCATTTCTGCAGCTGCCAAAGCAGCCCAAACCCAGCGGTTCTCAACAGCAGTCTAGATGGGATGCCAAATTAGTCACTGAAGCTTTAATCAAACATGGAAGCCTTAGCAGAAACGACCATGACAATACTAAAATGCCTGTAAAAGAATGCGGAGGGCGTTAATAGCAGAGCCAAGATTCTTTGTCAAAGCAAGTGATTTAAAATATGAAAGATTGAGAACCTTTATTCTAAAAAAAATTGGACCGTTTCACAGCTGTAACACAATTGTGAGCAATATACTTTTGCCCCAGTTTTAGCCCATCAACTAGTAAGATTGCTCTCTCTGTGTCTTATTCCTGGCTCTATATGCTACAATAAGGCTACTTCACATTTGCAAAACCAGATATTTGCATAGTAACTATGTTAGTAAAGCAGGTGGAGAAGGAGAAACCAATTTTTCTTTATTTGTTTCTTCTCCAGCCTTTGGTCCAAACTCAAGGATCTAGGTTGTGAGAAGAAAAACACCATAATTGATGGAGTCCTTGTACCAATCAGGACCTAAGTGGCTCTTCTGTTTAGTTGGGGTTTACTGTTTCACGCATGCTGTTGTTGGGGTGAATTCAACTCTCTTTCCACTGAGTAGTCTAAAAAATCTCCAGGCAGAAAAGACAGCCTCTCTCCCTTTCCCCTTCCAAAAGTTTCATGTAAATAAAGCTTCATGTAAATTAAGCTGCAAGAAACCTAGCTGCCACCCTTTGTGGGTTTTGCATGCAAAAAGAGCACACTGAATTGGGGGTAGAGTGAATTAGAGATAAGGGAGGCCCCTGAGAGCTTTGTCAAATATGATTAATAACAGCATCAGGTCATATCTGGAAAGAATTTTAAAAAATGGCAGTCCCTTTATGCAGAAAAGTTTCAAGTTGGAATATACAAGTTTAGGGTTAATTCTCAAGGAAAAAACTGGGGAAGGCGGTGAATTATAAACAATAAAATGAATCACAGAAATACATCCATTAGACAAAATAATGTTTTTGAATCTAAGCCCTAAGCTAACCAAATAGTCTTTATCTGATCAAGACATTTCTCTCTGATGCTGTGAAAACAGGCACTTTTTTTTTCCACATAAATAATCAGAAAATAGTTGAAATATCCCCAAATTATTATGCTTTGTAGATTAGCTGCAGCTAAAGTTTAAGCCCTGCGTTCCTTCTTGCTCAAGTGCCACCAAAAAAGAGTCAAAGTTTGAAGGAAATGTGGGTTTTCAAACCACAGCTGACTGAAAAACTGTAGGGCTGTCCAGAGATTTCAGATGACCATTCCAGAATCTCTATCAGCAAGGTAATTGGCTAATACAAGCTTTCTCTAAAGAAGTCATATAATTACGGTGTTCATAAAACTCTTATTCTGAAGAACTATTACACAGCAAAAATAATAAAACATAAACATGTCTAAAGGCAAATGTCTGTGGAGATTCTCAGTCATCCAGGTCATAGTTGTGCTTTTTTTTCTTCTTCTTCAAAAGGGCAACTAGACTGTTTTTTCCTTGAGAAAGAAGATGTTTTGCTTCTCATTTAAGAAATTTCATTAGTTTCTATTCCATCCTTCCACCATCAGAACTGATGAAGCTTCTTGGATGGCAAGTGAAGCATTTTCCTCTTCTTCTTCCTCAAGGAAAAAAAAAACCCAGTCCAGTTGCCTTTTCAAGGAAAAAAAAAACATATTTGAGACATGTCTAAAGGCACGTATGATGGTGGAATTAACTGGTGACAGATTACAACTGTCCTGTCAAATCAATTCAAATGACTGGATTTGTGTAAGTTGCTTAACTGGGACATTGAAAGAGGCAGAGTATCATGCAACCCCTAATGCCCGAGCATTTCCGAACCAGAATCAGTCCCCAAAATAACCTGTGGTTCCCTGGATTAATCCAAGTTTAATCTGAGCCAGGCTGTCAGGCGAATGGAGAAAGTGAACTCTCCCTGCTGCCCTCAGGCTTACAGGTAGGGATCCGAAGGAAGGTCTACAAAAGTGGAGCCTATCCAAGAAGCCTGATGTTTACAGTTGACACATACACACACACACACACACCAGCGAATACGCAAAGGACTAACAAAGGGGCAGAAAGGAGATGGGGGATGCTGCTTTTTTGAAAGTGTCCCAACACAGCACCAGGACAATGACGATAACAAAAGCAGACAGTGATCTCTTTGTGAAGTTGGCTTGTTAGAAGTTTTAGGCCCTTTGATCAGCAGAAGTGCCCTTCCGTCGGTATTGAGTTAGGCTGCTAAATATTTCAGCGTTAAATGAAAGGAGCAATAGCAAGGAATACGAATGCTGTCAAGTTTGGCATCCATCACAAAATCCATGTTTTTGTAAAGCTTACACTGCTATGGAAACAAGAGTGTTACAAAGCCAGCGAGTGTGCGTCTATCAAAAGGTATTCCAGCTGAAATTAATGGAAGTGACTCCTAAAGGTATCCAACAACAGCTTAAAATACCTTCCATTCCTCTTTCTGTAACTGTAGTCACAAAAGAAACACGATAAATGGAGAGGGGGGAAAATATTCACTGTATTCTGCTCTGAGGGAGGAAACCCGGCAAGGCTCAGAGAAAATAATAAAAAGAGAGGGAGCCGAAGAAAGCTGAAATAACTTAAGATTCAAATGGAGAGATCTAATTCCAGGACTATAACAAACATACAGCTTAAGAGGGAGAGCCCCTAAACCCCACCCTACACAATTCCCGACAAACCAAACGGGCAGTGAAAAGGCAAGCCAGGGGTGACAAAAGTCTCACAAATCCACAGGGAGCGTTTTCACCGAGCTACTCATCGGGTGGTTCTTACCATCCTGCCATCCTATCCCTGACGGAGCTCCTGGAAGACCGTCAAGATCATAATCCCAATATGGCTGCCTCTGTAATTGTGCTGTGCTGGATACTGTCTAGAGGAAGGGAGGAGGACACATAACCAAAAAAAAAAGAAGGAGAGCGTCTATCTTTAGGGCTGAAAGAGTTTTAAACAAAAAGCAAGGGTGGGGAGGGGAGAAGGGAAGAGACAGCCGGGAAGAGACAAATCACCATAAAGAATCAGGTTCAAGTCAGACTGGTCAACTTGAAGGAGATGGGGGGAGGGGGTGGAAATCAGCCTCAAACCCCACCCTGCTTCTGAGATGAGATGGAGTTTAGGCCGCAGCACTGTGGCTCAAGGAGAAAAGATGTAAGATGGGAATAATCGATTAGGAGGGATGGGCCCAATCCAGAGCAGAGCTTTCAGCATCCGGGGAAACAGAAGACCGGATGCTGAAGGCAGAGGGCTCCATTCAGAAAACTCATTAAGAACTTCTTCATTCCCCAATCCCCAAAGTCTGATTGTTTGACTGACAGATGTTGATTTGAGTATGGCAGTGAGTGTATCATTTAACCTTCCAAACTTGGTACTCTAAAACCAAAAGTCAGGAGAGGTGGAGGAAGAGGGGGAAGGGGGTCCCATTTCACTGGTTTGGGAAGCTCTCTGTGCCAACTTTTTTTTTTTAAAGCCAGGCTGCCATAAGATCTCGCTTTAGCTGCAGAAAAAAGTCTCTAGGGGGAACATGAAGTGGATAAAAGGAATGTGGGGAAGGGGAGGGCAAAAAAAAAAAAATCCACCCTGTGAGGACACTACAACTGGAATTGACCAGTTGGGGGATAAAACACCAGATTCCTTGAAAAGAGAAAGAATTCAGAAAACAGACTTCCTCCTACACTGATCAAAGTGAAAAAAGCTTATGCAAGGAAATTGCTGGTAGGTCATGAGTGTGTGTGTGTGTGCAGCACACACAAATACTGACCCATAAACACAGGAAGCCATGTTATTCGAAATGGAGTAATAAAAAAGTAAAACAACTACGGTGCAAATGCATTTATAACATTTGCAAACCTGCCACACAGTAAATGCAGATGCACCAATTTGGTTGAATCTGTATACAGCTGAATACATGGATTATATCCCTGGGGTCCAACACCCACCAATTTACACCCCCAATCTACCCGCGCCACGTCCCTAAGAGCTTTTTGCACGCTTAAATCTCTAAATGCTTCAGCCGACTGCAGGTTTTTCAAAGCCAACAAGCCAGAAAACGAACCAAGCACACCAAGGAGAGCTCCTAAGTAAACCTTACTAGAGACTAGCACTATTTTTGAGATAGACCTATTTCTTCACGTTCTCATGCCTGGGTGTATAGAACTCGTAAAATAAAAGGCAGTGCTTCATTACCATTACTTATTACTATGATCAGACTTTTATTGGATGAGGTAGTTCCTAAAATGAGGACCCAAATTGTCGGGTGGGGGAGGAGGCGGGGTTATGGCGACTCTGTAAAACCGCTTAGAGAGGGGGCGTTAATGGCAGGGTATAGCGGTATATAAGTGCTATTGCTATTATTTCACACTGATCCTATCTACCCAAAATGTATTAACGACCGAAATAACACACCGTTGTTGGTATTGAAAGGACCCGCTTTTATTTATTATTACGGGTTTTTGCTGCTCTGAGATCTGACACATGGGAGGGGTCCCTAGGCTTGAGGCCTGGACTACAACTCCCATAACCCCACAGCATGCAGCATCTCCCACACCTCCAGAATGAGGCCACTGAGGAAAATCCACCCTATTCTCTCCTTCAACTGGATAGATAGATAGATAGATAGATAGATAGATAGATAGATAGATAGATAGATAGATAGATAGATAGATAGATAGA
>JANHFT010001368.1:40387-53441 GCA_032467955.1 Pseudoxenodon macrops
AAGAATAAACATGATTGTGAATATATAAGATGTACAAGCATGGTTATGAGTACATTATATTTTACAAATACATGGGGACATTAGGATAGGGCACGCTGGTGCGCTTAGGCAAGCCCTTTTAAGGGTTGGCTTTGGATCTTCTGCCGAATGTGAGTCTCAGCAGATGCTCAGTGATATAGATCATCGGCACTAGCTGACATGAAGCTTTCATAACTCTGACAACCAGAAGTCAATATGTAGGGAATCAGTGAGATCCTCACTCTTGATCTTTTGTTACACATCCCTTTAAGCTAGAGTTTTTAGAAGACTGTGGCAAGTGTGTGAATTCGTTAAAAAGACGGTTCCAGAGAGAGCTTGTTTTATGGATTTCACTCCACCTCCCTCGCTCCACTCTTTCTTCATGAACCAAACGCTGCCTTGGCATCCTGTCCGAGGAAGAAGAAGAAAGGCAACGGATGGTGTCAAAAGTACGCCAAGCTTTACAGAGAAGATTTCCTTGAACAAGAAATAAATTGCTTGACAGGAGATGAGCTCCTTCCATTCCCAGGACTGAAGTTCTCCTTCAATCATCACTCCCACTGATAGAGACCATATAAGAACACGGGGAGGGAGGGGAGTTCATAGGGCTTGTTCTGCATGAGAAACGTCTGATTAATGGTATGCTGCGAAGTTGTGAAAGAGGCGCTCTGGAATGCACAGGAATTGTACAAAGCACCCTCTTTTCAAATGGTTCAAGCCGCCAAGAGTTTCTAAGTTGGCACAGCTACTTCCAAAGCTGCTCCCAACTGTCTCTTATTGTGAATAGCTGCACATGCATTTTCAGGAAGAAATACCTCAGAGCGGTTGTGAAGCTGTCACAGGAACCTGGAAAAAGACAGCTTCTTTAATGCTGCAGAAAAAGCGCCCCTGTGCCTGTACATGTTCCAAAACACCCTTTTTAAATGGACTTGCAGGAAAGACAAGAAAATACTGGACAAAAATACATGCTTGGTTAGAAAAAATGATAAAACGACACATAGATTTGAAACCAGAAATATTTCTGTTGGGTATATTACCAGAACAATATAATAAATGGAATACATACTTAATTTTACATGTATTAACGGCAGCAAGAATTGTGTTTGCACAACAGTGGAAAAATGAAGAGATCCCTACAGAGAACAGTGTTATAAAAATATTAGAATGTGCTGAGATGGATAGATTAACATTTAAAAGAAAAGGAAGAAACAGAATTCTCTTTAACAGAGGACTTGTTTTACCAATGGCTAACTAATAGAAACAGAGGTTAGACATTAAAAAGATTAAAAAGATAATTTTAAAAATTGTGTCGAAAATTTTGCAAGCGGGATAAAGTAATTGTACTATTACCTTGTGATTAATATTGACATGTTTATTAGGATTATTATAATTATTGTTGTACTTTTACTTAAAACTAACTGGGCCCAGATAGATATGGCACTTTTTATGTTTTGTTTTTTTTAATGTATCAATAAAACTTTTTTTTTAATGGACTTGCTCAGCCCTAACATGCAGTATGAAACATGAAAAGTATCTATATTGTTCCCGTAACATTCCGAGGCCTTTAAAAATTAGTTTTAAAAGCCTGTCAGAAATTTGGCATAATAGAACAGGATTGACTCCATGGATTCTCACATATTATTGTTCTTTATCAAGAACAGTAAAATATTATTTGTGACTTAGGGCCTGTATAAACATTGTAGATTAAAGCAATGGTAAATGTAAATCTTGGAAATTTCTGCAGGAAATGGCTTATTGAAAAACTCAATTTGAATTAAGAGTTTTTCAAGTGTGTCAAAAGAACAGATACAAATTTATATTTATAAGAGATATAAATTTGAATATGTGTACAGATGGCTGGCACCAAGAGAGACTTGGAAAGCATGGTTAGTCAGTAGTTCAGTGCACAGTGAAAGAGAGATTATTGCTTTGGGAGCTGTTGTTCTTTTTTCTAAAGAGGACAACACAGCACAATAATCATAATTTACTGCCAACTGAATATCACTAAAATTTGCAGCCCAACAAAGTTGTCAAGATATTGAATTAAACAGGAAATCGTGAAAAGACTTTAAAAAAAACCTTCTGTCAAAGATTTGTTTCAAAAACATCAAAGCAGCTATCTTCAATCATGCTGAACTTAGTCTGGTATTCTCTTTCATTTTCTGCAAGTTTAGAAAATTAATAAAGTTAGCAGCAATCATTTATTCTGATCAACTGTGCTCTAACATCCTTATCTCTGAAGCCCTTTGCAATTGGATATTTCAACCACTTTCAAGTCCATTTAGATTTAGTATGAAAGTGTGCCTGCTTCTGCCAAAAGTAAAACCAACAGCAGTGGGAGGGAAAAAATAAGGACTATTAAATTTCTTTGGATCCATAAACTTGTACGTTTTTAAATAGCTTTGAGCTGCCAACATAGTATAAAGACCAAGCCTTGAAGATTTATATTGGAATCAACTCAAAACGTTTTTCAGCTGAATGATGATACATGTTCAGGGATAGCAGAAATTAGCTCCAAGCATGCAGGACAAGGTTCAGAGCAACTGGATGACAACAATTGTCTAATTTCCTGAATGGATTCATATATCACATTAAGTGATGATATGATTTGGTTCATTTGGGCTCAGCATGATTGCATAAACCAATCGTTATAGTTTCCTCAGTACACCACAGGTAAACAAACTGCAGCATATAACAATTAGTCAACTAAGTTTTTGGATTGGATTTGCCTTTCCTTATTTAACATGCAATAATAATACCATGATACCATACGTTTTATCAGAATATTTAAGAACTCACCAGTGTAGAACCTCAAGCATCATAACTGCAAGGATTCATAGGTCAAAATCCTACCAGCTTTGCAGACCACAAATCTAAGTTTCTGTTGGAGTTAAAAGTAACTCATCTTAATTTGTTTGAGTGCTTCAAAGACCTCCAAAACCTAATAGCTATGTCTAACTGGACCTTTATTTATTTCTGGGCACTCCATTTATTGACCACTCAACTCCAGTGGATTCTGGACAGCATACAGAACAAGAAAAAACACATAAACAGCTGAAAATATTAAATTAAACAGACAGTCGTCCCGTCCCCCAATAATTTAATAGAAAATAAAATGAACAAAATAAAGCAGGGGCTACTGAACAAATAACAAGCATCAACCTCAGGACTGGCATCAAAGTCAGGTTTTCAAATCTTTCCAGAGCACCAGGAGAGAGGGTGCCATCCTTATCTCTGGACTGGAGGATGCTGTCCCAGAGGGCTGGAGCCAGAGATGGATTCCTACAGGTTCTATCTGGTTCTTTAGTAACTCTGCGATGATGTTACGGATCCGTTTCTGTCGGTGTCTCCGTGGGCACCATCTTGGATTTTGCTTTTGCACATGCACAGAAGCTAGTTTTTGGTTGCTGTGTGTGCACGCGCACACACTTCACACATGCACATTCAGCGCAACCCTAAGTGAATGGTAGCAAAAATATCCACAACCCACCCCTGGTTGGGGCCACAACAAGAAGGCACACTTCCTTGATCCCACAAGACAGCAGTGTTTAATGGTAGGGACTTGGAGCACATCTACATTTTAGTGGTGAGATTCAAAAAATTTTACTACCGGTTCTGTGGGCATGGCTTGGTGGATGTGGCGTGGCTTGGTGGGTGTGGCAGGGGAAGAATACTGCAAAATCTCCATTCCCACCCCACCCCACGAACCTGCTTTCCAGCTCCATTCTCCTGTGCAGGGCAACAAATGAAGACCCAGCCTATCAGCTGGGATTCGGGAGGCAGCGAATGGATGGGGTTGGAGCCAGCCACAGGTGGCTCCAAATTTGCGCTATCGGTTCTCCAAAACTGGTCAGAACCTGCTAAAACCCACCTCTGACATTCATTCTCTTTGCCGAGAAAAGGAGGCAAGTGAGGTTGAGGTCAGGCTGAGCCGAAGCAGAGAACAGATATTGCTTACTGCAGGAAACCAGATGAAATTTGTAGGAGAAATCGAAATCTCTGGGAGGCTAAGACTGTGCAAATGATTCACTGATTTACTTTGCATAGCTAACCATCCAACATCCTCAAAGCAGCCATGCCAAGACTTTGAGCAATTGCAGGCACCCTGCTGTTAGGAGGAACAAACCACTGTGTTCTTCCCATGGAAGGCTTTCCCCTTATGCTCACACCATAAAACAATATTATTATATTACTGAAATTCAATTAGCTTCCAGCTAGCGCTAAGGATTTGAACAGGCATTCCTGTTCCTCTTGCCTATCTCATCAACAGATAGATATAAATCTTAGAAATGGGGAAAGAGAAAAAGGCAGGCAAGGTTAACAAGTGAACGAATCAAATTCATGAGTGAACTGCAAATAAAATGCTGGCTGCAAGCAATAGGATCTCCTATTGCAGAAAAAATGATTGCACTATGCTTCCTGCTGAATTATTTGGGGAGAATTAATAATTGCAACTGGGCCTACAAAAGATGTTTAAGATTATCTTTTTTTTTAAATCACGTTTTTCATACTAGCTAATTATTAAACTATTTTTGTCTCTCCAAATGCAAATAAAAAAGAATGAGAGAGGAAGTAGAGCGTGATGTGCAGTCTCCGTGACAAAATGAAATGTGTTGCTTTCCCAATATATTCATAATTGCTCGTGGCAGTTTGGACAATGTTCTTCTCGTATTATGACTATGTTGCTCTCTTTTTTGTCATTGAACAAGTGCCATTAAGTGACTAGGTTTCCAGTGCTGCTGAGAGAGCACTGTTATTTTGATAATCTAGTGTTTCAGAGTGCAAGATATAAAGTGGGGAAACATATGGCCCAAAAATTACAAATGGTAACCCTCCCTCCCAATCAGGGATGAACTCCAGCAGGTTCTGGAGAACCGGTAGCGGAAATTTTTAGTAGTTCAGAGAACCGGCAAATATCACCTCTGGCTGGGCCCAAAGCGAGGTGGGAATGGAGATTTTGCAATATCCTTCCCCTGCCATGCCCACCAAGCCAGTCCCACCAAGCCACACCACACCCACTAAGCCACGCCCACAGAAGCGGTAGTAAAAAAGATTGGATTTCATCACTGCTCCCAATGTGAAGGTCTGTTGACTAAACCCAGTTAAAGATCATCATAGAAAGGAAAAGCAGAGGCCACAGATTTTCCCATTAGCATTTCGCAAACTGAACCAGGACAATCTGACTTGAGAGCTTCATACAGAACTTTAGAAACAACAAAGCCCAGTCAAGAATTCGCCCAGAATTTAATCCAATTCATTGTCTGCAATGAGAACACAAACTTCCCTTATTTAACATGGGAAGCATATATAGGTCAGATGAGATCTGTTGACTCATTAAACCTTTCTGATCATATCAAGTTCGCCAAATAGCATTAACTTGGTTGTTTTCATTGTGTTGTTCAGTTCAACATTTTATATGTGGGGTTTTCTTAATTATGGCTTGAGGTTTTTTTTTTTTAATTCTTTCTTTTTGTTGTTGTTGTTGTTGCCTGAAATTGTTTTTGTGGTGCGTCTTCCAGAGTCACATTGTTTGGGTTACACAGCCTTATAAATACCTGGAATAAAAATGGATGAGTGACTGACTGAATGAATGAATGAAAAGAAGTTGATTTTGCAGGCTGTAAAAGTGGATACAAGTGAATTATCCTTCAGATTTGTGAGGACCTTAACAATTACACATGATTTTGGTGTGAAAATTATAAGCCGTATCTATCTATGATAAACTGCTTCAAGGACCACAAAGGCTACAATCTTCAAAGGCTACAAAATTAGAAGTCTGATTAGCAGTAATTTTCTAAGCCCCCTTTGGAGAATAAGGAAGATTTACATGCAGATATATTAAGATTATTAGCTTCCTGAAGTTATCAATGAACACTAATCTTCTAATTCATGAATACTTTGTTCTTATGGATTTTATTACATTTGAAAACAGTGCCAACAGACACTCCGTGTTAATTTATTTAAGGAATTGGAGATATAGAATTGGCAATATCCCTACATATTTATTTACTGCTTGCTTTATAAGCTGCCGCAATTGCTGACACAACTCTAAACAACATACATTATAACATAAACAAAGTAGAAGAACATTAATCCAGACATTTTAAACTGCCCTATCAGGGGAGAGAAGCTCCTAGAGTCATTAATGTATTAATTACTTAATATTATAAATTAATTACTTAGTAAGCATTAATTAATATGGCACCCAGTATCAATGTGGGGGCAAAAATTGCCCTGCCCCAGGGCTTGTGGCAGAGATGGGTACTGGATTTTCCTACTGCCGGTTCGCTCAGGATTGCGCCTCAAGCGAGCGAGCTAGCGAGCGAGCGAGCGGCAGTCAAAAACTAGCTTCTGCACATGCGCAGAAGCAAAAATTAGCTTTTGCGCCCGCGCAGAAGCAAAATCCAAGATGGCGGCACCCACGGAGCCACCAACAGAACCGGCTCCATGATGTCACCGCGGAATTACTACCTATTCTATAGAACCGGATAAAGCCAGTAGGAACCCACCTCTGGCTTCTGGTAAAAATTAAGTCAACTGTGAAACTTCAGAATTCATTTTAACTACATTTTTAGAAGACGACAATATGAAATTCTGGGAATATCATGTTATATATCTCAAAAAAATTGGGATTTTTAAAAAAATATAGGGATAAAATATATATACAGTACTTGAAAGTGTTCTGATCCCCAATTTATTAAATCAATAAATAAAAGTTCCCAATCACTCTTATTCATAGGGATGACATATTCCTAATTCTTATTAAAAAGAATAGCATATTTTAAAAATGTCAAGTATGTACATGTGGCATTATTATTATTATTATTTGTTAGTTTAATATCCCAGTTTGGTATAGTGGTTAAAGCCATAGTGGGAGATTGTGAATTCAAGTCCTACTACAGGCACAAAGCCAGCTGGGTGACCTTTGGGCCAGTCACGTTCTCTCAGCCCTAGGAGGGAGGCAATGGCAAACCACTTCTAAAAAACCCTTGTCAAGAAAACTGCGGGGACTTATCCAGGCAATTCCAACAATTGGACATAATTAAACAGAAGAAAAGGAAAGATTGAAGTTCCACATTTCCTTCCTAATCTTTAGGTGACATACATAGAATGTTCTCCTCTACAGTACTTTCTCCACACAGCAAGAACCCTGTAGGAGGTAGAGAAGTAGCATGAAATCACCCAATGAATCTCTATTGGTAAAGATGGATTTGAACCTGGGTCTCCTGTGGCGAAAGTCCAACACCTTAACTGGGGTTTCTTAAGCAGAACTACACATTGGGTAGTGTAATGTACATAAATTAAGGGGAATGTGTAGATTTCAGTATTCGAAGTAAAATATGTACCTGAGCAATAATAATTAAAAGCTAGAAAATAGGCATACCTTTGGATTGATTTTGACTTTTATTTTTGCAAAACAGCAGTATTAGTAGCTGATAAAATTACCTCTAGACTTCAAAGCAT
Source organism: Pseudoxenodon macrops (assembly GCA_032467955.1). Lineage (NCBI taxonomy): Eukaryota > Metazoa > Chordata > Lepidosauria > Squamata > Pseudoxenodontidae > Pseudoxenodon > Pseudoxenodon macrops. The sequence goes on from JANHFT010001368.1 coordinate 47,870, forward strand.
TGATTTCTCTGCAGAAGCATTAAATCTCTCTCTTTTTTTTTTACGTTAACATTTTCTGTGGAGCAGAAAACAAACTGTAAATTGATTTTAAAAAGCCCAACCTGGCTCTTGCAACTGGATTGCTCTTTTTGATTTTTATCTTATGAATGAATGCTGGAGATGTGAAGGATGTCTTCGCAGGGAACCTTCCATCTATTCAGAATACAAATATGCATGTGAATAGTTGTTGTTTTTTAATCTTAGGGGTGCCAGCAATTTATGATTGAAAATGTCTAAAATCTAAGAGATATCCTAATCCCTCTATACTACAGAATAACAGAGTTGGAAGGGGCCTTGGAGGTCTTTTAGTCCAGCCCCTTGCTCAAGCAGAAAACCCTATACCATTTCAGACAAATGGTTATCCAATCTCTTCTTAAAAACCTTCAGTGTTGAAGCATTTGCAACTTCTGGAGGAAAGTCGTTCTACTGATTAATTTTTCTAACTGTCAGGAAATTCCTCCGTAGTTCTAGGTTGCTTCTCTCCTTGATTAGTTTCAATCCATTGGAGAAAATAAGTCGACCTGTCTTCTTTGTGGCAGCCCGTTAGATATTGGAACACAATTATGACGTCACCCCTAGTCAGTGGTGGTATTCAGCCAGTTCTATCTGGATTGCGTGATCCGGTAGCGGCTGCTGCAGGAGGCTCTGCCCACCCGCCCGGACATCATTATGTCATGTTTTTGATGCTCTGCACATGCACAAAAGGCTCTGCACATGCACGGAGGTGGTGCAGACATTCACATTTGCGAACCGGTAGCGAAGGTAAGTGAATACCACCCCTGCCCCTAATCCTTCTTTTCACTAGACTAGCCATACACAATTCCTGCAACCGCTCGTCAGTAACAGTTGATTGTCCTAGCATCACTGTTTTTTGAGTTGGAAATTAAAAAGTCACCTTTTTATAATCTTCCAGATAAGGTTGAACTCGATTCTCAAGCTATGTCAACAAATTTGAGCAATGGCACAGTGGTCAAGAGACTGGAAGATGTCAATCTACATGCCAATGCCAAAAAAGGAGACTTAACAAAGAATGCAAACTATTATGTAGTATAAAGCACTGTATAAAGCACTGTGAAGTGGTATATAACTCTAAGTGCTATTGCTATTATACAATATCCTTAATTTCACATTGCTAGAAAAGAAATGTTTAGGATCATCCAATGCAGATGGAAAAAGAGATACCAGATATTCAAAGAAAAGGGCAAGGAACACAAGATACTAACACCGATGCATGCTGGAGAATTGAGAAAGCCAAAGAATATCAAAAAGAAGTCAGCATGTGTTTCATTGACTTATAGCAGGGGTGTCAAACTCGCAGACCATGGGCAGGATGCATCATGCACTGGCCATGCCCACCCCCGCTTTAGCGAAGGGGGAAAAGTCACAATACGTGATGTGATGATGACGTGACGATGCAAGTTTGACACTCCTGATTTATACAAAGACCTTTGATTGTGTCCATCATATCAACTATCAAACTATGGGATGCGCTTAGACAAACAAAGTTCCTGAATATCTCATCATTCTCATGCAGGTTAGGAAGCTACAGTATGGGCAAAATATGGTGAAACAGACCAGTTCCAGGTTGACAAAGGAGTGCAACAAGAGTGTATGTTCTACCTTTATTTATTTATTCCATGTATATGCTGAGCATATGTTAAGGGAAGCTGGTTTGGAAGAAAATGAGCATGGTTTTAAAACTGGTAGAATAACCACCTGTGCTAAGGTGATGACGCTACACTGAAAAGGCAAAGGATCAGCAAGGTCTAGTACTCAAGTTAATATACTAATTTTCCCGTTCTTTCAGCTGATGCAAAGTCCAGCATATACCAAGTTGTTTCACATCAAGCTCTTTCTTCTCAGGTAGTGAGGCCATTAGTCATTTTTATAATAATAGCTTGTCTAGTTCTACATATTTTAACCCCATCAACTTTCCCCTCATTGCGCATTCACAATTGCAGTACTAATTACAGTACTGCTAGCCCTTTTTTCAGGTCATATAGAGTTAGTGCAATCTCTTTTCTCATGCAAATATCAACAGGAAAAGAAAGAAGAAAAATGGGGAGGGGTACTCTGCTTGAGCTCTTCTTCCTCCCCTGCCTCACCACCCTCCTGAAACATAGAGGGAGAAGATGGAAATGTATTCCAATTTTTTTGGAGATTGCCAGAAATGGAAAGGGTGGTGTATAAGTATTTTTTGTACACCACCCTTTCTTGAATAACAAATTCAAAAAAGAGGTTAGAATATACTTCACCGTTTTATTGAAGTCCCATTCTGATAGATAAAATAAGGCTCAAATAACATTTGGAAAACATAATGTACCACTTGTCTTGTTATTGTCTTCTTCCTATTGTTTAGCAGTTTCCTAACTTGATTGAAACAACCAATTGCAGAATGGTAGCATTTTGATGCTATTTTATAATACATCAGTGAATAAGCACCCATACTTCACAACAGCTGACATAGCTGTCTAAAGCATAGCGTAAAGTATTATGTATGGGTAATTAAAGAAACAGAAAGCTCTCCCTTGCTGTGAAGATGGGACATTTCTACTGGGTAATCATTTTAAATGTATGCCAAGTCACACATTAACATTACAACACGCCTGACAATTCACCCATATTAAAATTAAAAGCGAAACCAAAATTGCTGACAACCTAGTACATAATATGATTAACCCTGGGTGGTATCAGGCCAAATTTGCAGAAAGCTCCAAAGGTATAAAACCACAGTTTGGCAGGAGAAGGAGCAAGAGTTCCTGACACACATCTTGAAGATAATTAGGTTCAGTAGCAAGTTCCATGCCCAGAAACATAGTCCTGGTTCTAGGAGCCATGGTCTTCCAGTTATTGGTGGATTATAAAAGCAACAGCCATATTCTGACCAATCTGATCAATGGTCAAGCTCAGTAACCTCTGGAAGGTTATCATTTCTCCACCTCTATCCTAATCTATTTTGTCCAAAACCTAGGCAAAGAAAGGCCCATCCAGAAAGGAGGTGGTAGAATCCCATTTTCTGCAAAACGTGTCATCAGAAGCTCATATAACTTACTCCAACGAGAGATACAACCTATCTCTCCACAGACTAAGAGTAAATGACATGTGGAGCATAATGATCATGCACAACAAAAGTACATCACTAGAGAATTTTACGCTGTCAATGGAAATAGTAAGGAAGATAGCTCTCTTCCTATTTATCCAAAAATTGAAGGTTTGGCCTAGAAAAAAAATAATCTTAAGCATCTGCTTCTGCCTCCAATTTCTCCTCTTTCTTCCACTAGGTCAAAGGGGGAAAAAAATAAGTTTCCTTGGAGAAGGCAGAAGAACTTGCAGAGATGGGGGTATGTGTAAATGTGCAGAAGATCTTTCTTACTGGGGTTCTTAGTCTTGTAGGCCCAGTTCAAGGATCTCTGCATATCAGGAGCTGACAGGACAGGAGGGGACCCATTGTCAACTCCATGGGCTCATTCATCATATTTTTCAAAGAAAGGTTTCTTCTCCTGGGAAAAGGAAATTAGAATTGGAGGTAACATGTGCAACTTCTTTGGGTCCAGACATAGTACAATCTCATGCTATAATGTACCACATTTCCCTGAAAGTAAGACCCAACTGGAAAATAAACCCTAGCAGGATTTTTCAGGATGCTCATAATGTAAACCCTGCCCCCAAAATAAGCCCCAGTTAAGACTGTCAGCTTCATTTAGTACCGTATTTCTGCAAAAATAAGACCTAACTGGAAAATAAGCCCTAATACGTCTTTTGGAGCAAAAATTAATGTAAGACCCAGTCTTATTTTTGGGGAAACACAGGTATAAACCAACAAGAGAATACCATGTTTCCTCATACCAACACAGAAGGTACATTACCGGAAAATTATATTAACAATGTGTGTGGCACATGCTGCTATTTAACTGTCAACCAAGCAATTTTCCAATGAGCTAAATGTCATTATCTGGAAAAGAAAGCCAGGCCAGCATGGTAGGAAATCAAGACATGAAGATCAGAAACAATCAGCAATTAAAATATAAAAAGAGACAGTATCAATATGGTTAACTGTGAAAAGAAACTTAATATTCCCAAACTGTACGCTGGTATGAAAGAAAGGAAAACTTCAGTGATGGCTAACTTTTTTGCCATTGCATGTCAAAAGTGGGGGGAGCACGGGGGGGATTGTGTGCACGTGTGCCCACACCCTTAATGCAATGTCCTCCTGAGTGCCCAAACCAAATGTGCACCCATGTGCACACAGGCATGCCAGAGCCCTGGAAACTCAAAGACCAGCTGGCCGGTGTGCATGCGCATGCCGTCCGCCTGGTCTTGTGGTTTCCAGCACACCAACTGGTCTTCGTGTGTGCCAGAGCACTGGAAACCTGATGACCAGGTGCCCGATACGTGCATGTGCACCAGCCAGCTGGTCTTCAGGTTTTCAAGGCTCTGGAACACATAAAGATCAGCTGGCCGGCACATGTGCGCATACCGGAAACCAGAAGAGCAGCTGGCAATGGCGCGTGTGCCCACAGAGAGGGTTCTGCATGTCACCTCTGGCATGTATGCCATCACAGGAATAGAGTCCCATCAAAATTATGCTTGGAATCTGAACATTTAAAATGTTCCTAAAATGTACTAAAGTATCATGGGCTCCTGTAAAGTAGCTTTAAAAATAAACGAATAAATATTTACCATTTTTTGGAATCCATAGAGATTAATATCATTTTATGTCATGGACCTTTTAGTTTAGAGAGTCTTTTTTTTCATATAAGTTATAAGTGCAACCTGATGGTTTGTGGAGAAATGGAACTGTTAAAGTTATAAACTCAATTGGTAAATTGTAGGGCACAGCAAACAAGATGAGTAATAGGTATATTGAAATTGGAGACTTTTACTACAGGGATGCTGACAGTAAGTTATAGTTTAACTAGCTCTGGTTCTAAAATCATGCAATAGGAAGGGGACAGGGGGGAAAAGACAGTTAGTTTGGAAGAGGGCAAAGTTTCTTCCCAAAAACCCCAAAACTTTAACCTTAGACTGTCTACTATAGACCTCACCCCATTCCTAGGAGATATTTAAGGGGTGTGCATAAGCGCACAAGCATGCCTCCCATCCCTGTCCTATTGTTCCCTTTTATCCGAATCCATCTCATGTACTCATAATCTTGTCTATATTTCTATCTGTTTTCTAATACTTTGGGGTGGAAAAGAAGGGAGAAAAAAATCACAGGAAGAAGCAGAGAGGCCCTCCCCTACTGGCAGAGAGATTACTAATGAGCAAGAGGAATAGAAGACATAATAGAATAGAATAGAATAGAATAGAATTTTTTTACTGGCCAACTGTGATTAGACACACAAGGAATTTGTCTTTGGTGCATATGCTCTCAGTGTACATAAAAAGAAAAGATACATTCATCAGGAATCATAAAGTACAACATTTAATGATAGTTCGGGTACAAATAAGCAATCAAATCACATTAGGAAACAGCAGGGGTGAAATCAAAAATTTTTACTACCGGTTCTGTGGGTGTGGCTTATTTTGTGGG
>JANHFT010001368.1:67062-104703 GCA_032467955.1 Pseudoxenodon macrops
GAGCCTCCTGAAGCCTCCGGAGGACGAAAAATGGCCCTACGGGCAAACCGGAAGTCACTTCCGGTTTGCCCGTTGGGTCGTTTTTTTACAGGGCAGCGCCTTGCGTGCCCTCAGAAATGGCTGTGTGCCACCTGTGGCACACGTGCCGTAGGTTCGCCATCACGGTTCTATACACTAATGTTCTTGTATTATTTTATACTGCACCGAAGTTTCATGATGAATTACATTTAAAATGTAATGATAAGAATGAAGATGCTGGTCTACAGTAATCTTACTTTCACTTTTGCCAACAGAAGCAAAAGCATGCATCAAAGCACAACTGAAATCAATGATTTTATTTTAAAAATTCATTTACTACCTTTCAAAACTGATCTTTAGCATATATCTTTAGTTTTTACTTTGTGCTTTAGCTGGGACTGTTTATTTTTTACCACGTATGATTACAATAATAAAATTGATTCTATCATATAATCCGTTCCTATTTGCTTCGCCAGTTTTGTATTTGTCAGCTCATTTTCAAAACATAGCCTCACTAACCTTGCAGTGTAGAAATGTGTTCTTGATTACATGAAGAACAGAAGAGGGAAGGCTATAGACATGTTCTAAGGGTATCATCTCCTGTCTACTAGAAATGTGTTGCACACAATCTGTTAATACTTCTAACATATGTATCAAGGCCTGTAAGAAAAAAATACTATTAATAAAAGAATCAATAAATGTTGCAAAAAGAATACTGCAGTAGAAATCTGATGTCTTAAAAATTATCAGTTTAACTGTTAACATTTTGCTTTCAAAGAAGAGAAAAACAAACGAAATACTTTGGACATCAATGTTTTAATACGTTTTAAAGTATCTCTCTGTATATTTAGCCATTCTACAAAGATCATCTAGCATTTGCCATGCTTTGCTAAACAAAGATCAAACTAGTTTTGTTTCTTTCTTTGAAAATAGAATGTTTAAACTTGAGAATATGTATGAAAAAAATATTTTTACTAGCTTGGTGGCGGGTTCAATCTGCATTAATAAGTCTGTTTTAACAATATAGCTGCCTTGGGCAGAAAAACATTCATTTGAAAAATCCAGCAACCGAGAAAAAAAGTAGCAGTTGCAATTAATTGTTTTCTGAAATTACATGTCTAAGTTATTAGCAAATTACTAGACAACCTAAGATCTGCTGGGTCGTCATTTAAATATATCTCCTTACCTAAACAGAATAACCAAGGGAAAAACAATGATGGCAATAGGAACAACTTCCAACTTCCTGCTTGCTTGACCACAGCTGATTGCTCTCCAGCAGCCAATGGTAGGACTGGTCTACCCCACCTCTGGAAGACTAGGGCAAGACTGGTCTGCTGAACCTCTGGATGGCAGTATGGCAGCACTGAAGGAGCCACAAATTTGTCAAATTTCAATCCCACAAGAGTCATGGGTCCCAGATTTTGTATGCATTCTATAATCTAAGCCCATTTGGGGTACCTTGATAAAAAAATTATTGCCCTATGATGCAGTGTTTCATTCAGTTAAAGGTTATAGACATGAAACTTTTAGTGGTTATATAGATTATATTTAGTAGTTATATATGGGTGTGGTGGGATGTTACTGAGAAATTGGAAGATTACTCATCAATTATATTTTTTTCAGTCTATAAAGATATTTACAGCTGGTTTTTGTCTTCAAAACAGGAGAGCAAAATCTAGACTGTGGAAGTTTGGCATCACACTAGGAACTGAATTGTGTCCATTTGTCTGGAATGGTATAGAATCTTCTGCCATGGGGAGGGGATTGGACTACAAGACCAACAAGGTTCCTTCCAACCCTATGATTCTATGTTTTATTTCAAATCAGACAGCATTAATGGTTTGTCTTTATATTTTCAGCCTCGATGAGAATAGGCTGAAGCACTTCAAATATATATAAAATCGGCAGAAAATGTTCAGCACATTTCGGTTTTTTATTTTGCTAAAAATCAAGACAATTCTCAACTGACTCTTGGGAAGACAGATGCCTTTTAAACAGCCACAGCCACATTATATGCAACAGGAGAAAAACAACAACTGCTCATGTATTTTCAGTGGATTTACTTTTTGTAGTTGGTATAAATTAGACCCCAAAATCTTAAAATTATAGAAAAACAAGACATGGACAATTCTTCGAGCTAGATTTACCTGAAGGTGGTTTCTGAATGTCATGTTTAACTGTACATTCTTGTTTGTTAAACTTTTGGCTTCAGTGGATATTTCATATAATAAAACGTCAAATAATTCTATAGTCTGCTTGAACAAAAACAATCACAATTTAAACAATATTAACGGAAAGCAATAAATTAAATGCAAACAAAACACTGTGATTTGTTATAAAATGACATTTATTACCCTTGATAGCATTTAATAAATACAAGAGAAATTAAAGGTAAGCAGTGATTATCAGCCAGGACATTCAAACAAACAAAAAACCCTTCATATTAGCAGGCACTGAATTAAGATATCCTATTTAAGTTCTTCCAGAGGTTCTCTAGAAAGAAACTAAGATCTAAAGAGCATGAGCATTAGGGGACAGGAGTCCCATCCTTTCTTTTCTTGCAATACAATAGCACAGCATTATAATAGAAGCTCCAAATTTCACACATAACTGGGCAGAGAATGAAGAGGATCAAGAGCCATAGGGAAGTGATGGCGAACCTTTTTCTTTTTGTGCCAAAAATGGCAGCGCGCATGCGCTGGCGCACACACATGTACCAGCACACAACACCCCCTCCACGCACACCTCCCCCAATTGGGCCGTTTTTTGCCCTCCAGATGGTTCAGGTGGCTTCCCTGAAGCCTCCAGAGGATGAAAAACGGTCCATTGGTACTTCCGTTTTGCCCATTGAGCTGTTTTTCTCCCTCCGGTAAAACCTCCGGAAGGTGAAAAACGACCCTACGGGCAAACCAGAAGTTTGGGAACGGAAGCTTCCTGAAGCCTCCGGAGGGTAAAAAACTGCCCAACAGGCAAACCGAAACTGCTTGTTGGACCGTTTTAAACCCTCCAGGGGCTTCAGGGAAACCTCTGGAGGGTGAAAAACGGCCAAAAATCAAGACTGAAAATCAGCTGGCCAGCGAATGCAAGTGTGCTGCAGCTAACAGGGCAGCGCCTCGCGTGCCCTCAGAAATGGCTGCACGTGCCACCTGTAGCACGCATGCCATAGGTTCGCCATAGGGGGACAGCTAGCAAAAACAAAACAAAACTCCATGAATTACTGTAACCTTTTTAGATTCCAGTCAATGCTTAGCTAAATTAAATTTTGTTGATCCCACAATAACTTTGTATATTGTGTTAGGTATATAGATATTTACATTGTCTTCTTTATTAAAGAAGCATACAGGGAGTCATCCATCTAAGACCATAATGGGTTAAGTTAAAGGAATACATGGGTCTTTAAGCGAGCATGGGTACCTCATGAGTGGAAGCAGTCCTGGGAGGCCCACACCCAGCTGGGTCTTTAAAGGAGGAAGACAAGCAACACAAAAATTGCAAAGCCAAAAACAGCTCAGCAGAGGGAGGAACCCAGCTAGATTAGTGCCTAACACTGCATTCCAATGTCCAAGAGGCTTCTAAACAAGCCTCCATGCTTAGGCGACGAAGCCACACTTGTGACTTGGACCTCTGCCCTGATTAGCCGGCCATGGGGAGACTGCAAACCATTCCTGGCTCTTGCTAGATTTTGAAGAAGCCAGCCACCTACATACATAGGCAAGAGCTTCCCAAAACCTTTCCCTTGCTTAATCCCCTCCCTACCGGTACACCAGAAATCCAGATTTCTTCAATAAAGAAAACGGGGGTGGGGGGGGAGGGAGAGTAGGGAGGATAGATTGATCTAAATGAAAGATTGTAAGTGAAGGTTATCAACATAGCCAGTAGTTATTAAAGCCAGTTTGTAGTAGTTAATGCACCAGGCTAGAAACAAGAAGATTGTGAACCCTGCCTTAAGCACAAAGCCAGATGGGTGACCTTGATCTAGTCACTTTCCCTCAGCCTTACGAAGGAGGCAATAGCAAACCACTTCTGAAAAACCTTGCCAAGAAAACTTCAATAACTTGTCCAGGAATGAAGATGGATTGAAAGGCGTGCATGTACACACACACATACATACAGTAGTTACTAATTCACATTTTTCAGCTCATAATATACAATATCATACCTTTGGGAATATTTTGGAGAAAAAAACTTTCTCCAATTCTGAAAGTTTTATGTGAGGTAGAAATCTCTCTGTCAGAATTCTTAGGATATCTGTAAATAAGTAAATTTAATAAAATCATAAATCCAAGGCTTAGATCCCAGTGAAGTCTCAATGTGACATTTTACAGCTTTTAACCATAAATACGGAAATACTAAACAAATGTTAACCAATATTATTACTACCGTAATATTTCCCGTTTAAATTGGTGTTTAATTGGATGACACAACAGGCTGGAAGAGAAAATAACCTACATATTTCCTAATAAACCAGTATTATTATTTATTGTAAATACTGTAAAAATCACTGCATTTTAGGACAGATCTGCTTTACTGTTGCTATCTTTTTAAGTTATGTTTTATTATTAACCACTAGTGATATATACTTTCTTTTTTCTGTTCTATTATTTTCATTTTTAAGCACTTTTATGTATAGTTTTGTATATATTTGATTATAAGTATGTTTCTGTTTGGTCTCTTTTTTTCTAAGAAGAGTGTTGTTGTTGTTTTTAAAAAAGGAGTGTTTCATACTTGGGGCAAAAATCTACTGTTACCTGTGTGTGCCTCTGTTACACAGTGGTGTATTTTACTCCCCTTTTTTCTCATGCCAGCCTTTCCCCTACACTGACCCAGAATGTGCTCAGTAGCGTTCTGTGTATCAGAGCAGAGTTTGTATGAATGTTGCAAGAGAGGTTCCCTTCTTTGTCCAAGTGATGGAAGCTGTAGTTGTGATTCCATAGAGATTCCTCCCATAAGAAAAATCAACAGGCTCAGCAGGAAGTATAATAACATGGTATAGATGCAAAAGCTCCTCCATTTGAAAATTTAACTCTCTGAGATAAACTTTCTGAAGTTTATTGCTGCTTAAGATAAGTTTCCAGAAAAAGAAAATAATTTATACGTGAGGAAGCCAAAATAATGAGAATGATAAAAGACTGTAATTCTAAGCATCCTGATCCTGCAAAAAAGCAACATTTTCAGAAATCAGAGATACTGTAGAATGGAGTTGCGATTGTCTAAGAAATAAGTAACATTCTTCATGTATTAAGCAGAGATCTAGATAACCATTTTATAGTTAGAATTTGAAGTTATATTTAGAATTTGTCCTTTCCCCATAAATATACCGCATTTTTTGGGAGTATAAGAAACATTCCCCCCCCACACACACAAAAGAGACTGAAAATTTGGGTGTATCTTATACTCTGAATGTAGCTTTTTGTGAGTGAGTGAAGTGATCTTTGCAGGCTTTTCTCATTGCTTCTCTCTATCAGCTGTGCTTTAGAAGCTTTTTTTCAGACCTAACCAGAGAATAAAATAATGTGCTGAAGCTGACCAGACTAAGGATGCTAGCCAGATGAATACCTGGTAGGCAGATTTCCCCCCTATTTTCCTCACCAAAAACTAAGATGTGTCTTATACTGTGGTGCGTCTTATACTCCAAAAAATACAGTAACTAATGTATTGCCGGAGAATACTTTTCTGAAAATTTCTTGGTGCTCTCTGAACTTGTTTTCCTGCAGACTCTGCATTACTCAAACAAGGCAACATCATCCGTGACTAGAACTGATGATGTTACCTAGTTTAGGTAATGAAACATCTGCAAGAAAACAATCAAGCTCAGAAAACACCAAGGACCGCTCATTTCAACCCTGAGCTACAAAAATTCTCCTTTATTGAATACTTTACTGCCTTCATTTTGAATTTCCAAATGGCATGTTTACTGAAAAATCTTCCATTTTCTCTGAAACATTTAACTATGAAGATCTAACAAGCTAGGATATATACATTTACAGTTTCTTCGGTATCACTGACTGAAGGAAGAAAGAGATGGTTGATGCTCGTATGAGAAATTCTGAATTTCTGTAAGTAGGATGATTCCAGAAAAGGTCTTGCTGACATAATAATGTCCACAGAGCAGATGGCAGGTGAGATATACCTCCTGGGAGATACAAAGATAGAAAAGCAACAGCTTTGGTCTGCTTGCCTTACCCAGATTTTGTGTCATGTATAGCTTGGAACCACCAAAATGTTACGTATGATGAATTGTGATTGACCAGAGATAATTTTGCAGAACGTCCAGAACACAATGATTTGATCTGGGTTCAAAATAAACCTGTTTTGTGCATATTCATAGAATTTAATAAATACAAACAATAAAGGAATTAAGCAGTATGTACAGCAACTACTTACATATATGCTGAATCGCACTGTCAGTTGCCTGATATAAAGAGTACAAATATTAAGAAAAATAGCATATTCATATCTTAAAATAAAGTTGAACTTTATCAACATCTGAGCACACTAATTTAATTCACAATATATACTAATGGTTCTGCTTTCAATTAAACAACAGTACAGTTTAAGCTATACTGGCTACACCAATTGAGATTACTACTTCCAAATAAAAATCTCTCTTGCTTGGACAGCATAGGATGGATCTCAACACAAAGAACTGAAATTCCAGGATTCTCCAGGCCCAAAGAGGAGGAATCAGTTTTGATTTAAAATCAGACAGAATTTGTCATTGCAACCAACTGAAAAATGAAATCGTATGTTTTGTTTAATTTAAATGGTGGTAAAAGTATTTGGTTCTTCCAAATTAACACAAAACTATTAAACTCTACAGTTATGGATAATTCAAATAAATTTGGCAATAATTACTTACCGGTATATTATCTTAATAAATGTTATCAATGTATTTCTGATTACTCTTATCTGTAAAAATATTCTAGAATATTTGCATTTTGGCAGTTCATCTTAAAATAATGTATAAGATTTCTTTTTGATTTTCAATTGTTTGTTTTGACTTGTTTTATTTTCTTTTTTAATTTTGGCTGATAACGATGATAATGGGCAAACTTCCCTGGATAATTATTTTAAGGACAATATATCATTAGCTTCTTTACTTCCTATCAAGGGGGATAGGAAGTGTAAGAATACTGTACATCTTAGAGAACAACCAATCCAAATATCCAAGCAGATCCTTGAGTCAGAAGGTGATATTTAGGATACTTTTTCCAAGTTGTTTTAAGGTTTTACAAATCAAAATCAGCATTGTGAATTACATTTGAAAGCTAGTGAGAGATCAGCATGATTACAACTATATAAAATAGATGAGATTTGACCTCAGTTGATAAGCATTTTCTACGTAAGCTGCTGTTTCTGAAACATTCCTAAGTGCAACATTTTACATCTTTGCATTAAACCAGACAAATAGACTTCAGCAGTAACTCCAACATTAATGCACTGAAATAAGAACCATATTCTAATAAAACATTGTTTCCAAATTCTATTCTGTGGCTAAAAAAATTGGTCACTACTTACTGGTCCTGAAACATATTATTATTGCATTTCTTTTGTTTCTATATTAATATAGTGAAACTGTAAAATATAGTTAAATGTTAAAGCTTTTTGTCTATTTAAGATGTGTGCATTTACAACTAGCTTTATGAAGGACTCTGGAGGACTAAAAAGTTTACCTATTAGATTTATACACCCTTCTACTCAAGGCAGAAAACGAACAAAAACAAAAATGTTAAATTTATAAATATAAACAAGATCACTTTAAAATCAAAAAGAAATTCAAGTGATGTTGTAAATAAAACTTTGTTTTTCTACTACATGGCATATACCTAAAAGACACCTTTTCTATATAATTGTATATGTATACAATGCATATGTATACAATGTATATTTTGTATAATATATAATTAATTTTTATAATTATATAATTATATATACCGTATTTTTCAAAGTGTAAGATGCACCTTTCCCCCCCTCTAAGAGGATGGAAATGTTGGTGCGTCTTATATAACGAATACAGCCATTTGTGGTCTCCCGAAGCCCCATTTGCGGAAAACGGGGTGTGCAGAGGGTTTGGGAGGCCTGCAGTGCTCCTGGGGGCCGGAGAAGACAAAAGCTTTTTTTACTTACCTCTTTGAAATCTTGGTGCTTCTAATACACTGGTGCGTCTTTTAGTCCAATAAATATGGTGTGTGTATACACACAGACATAAATACATTAACAGTTATTGTATATATTGTATGTATACGCAGTGGCTCAGTGGCTAAGATGCTGAGTTTGTCAAATCAAAGGTCGGCAGTTCAGCGGTTCGAATCCCTAGTGCCGTGTAATACTCCCATTACTTGTCCCAGCTCCTGCCAACCTAGCAGTTCAAAAGCATGTAAAAATGCAAGTAGAAAAATAGAGACCACCTTTGGTGGGAAGGTAACAACGTTCCATGCGCCTTTGGTGTTTAGTTATGCCGGCTACATGACCATGGAGACGTCTTCAGACAGTGCTGGCTTTTTGGATTTGAAACGGAGATGAGCACCACCCCCTAGAGTCGGGAACGTGTAGTACATATGTGCAAGGGGAATCTTTATCTTTATGTATAAACCAGGGAGACACGTTGCATTTCCTAAAAATATATCAATAGAATGCATTGTTGAAAGTGGACAAATGAACAGGTAGGGCAAATAAGCAAGCCAATAAGAATGAAGCAGGAGCTTAGAAACTATATACAGTATAGTATCACTTCAGTTACTGCACTGCTTCATTCTTTCATTCCTGTTCAGTGAGGTCAGGTGCACATTTCAATCTTTTTTAATTCTGTCCAGGTAGAAGCAAGCTATGACAAGGAGACTCTTCAAGCAAACGAGAGCTCAGAAAAATCAGATCCTCGAAACAGTTTCTACTGATTTGTTATTATGGTTATGCTACTGCTATCCAATGTTTTAATTTTAAGTTGGTAATTGTAAGCCGCAGTCTTTGGAAAGGGAACGAAAAACAAATAAACTCAAGAAATACAAATATTTAATGTTCAGGATGCTGCGTTTGAGAAACTGCTGAGCGCAAGGCTTTACCTACGTTGCCTACGGTCAGTTTTCATTTCCCACACTTACTTAGAGCGCTTCCTTTCTAGCCATCCCCTTAGCCCGCTGCGAGCAATTGACTGGCTTGCAAGTAAACATACGGGAAGGGCCCAGGAAACCACTGACCATCACAAACACCGGCAGGATACCCTTACGACAAATTGAAGGAAGGGGAGGGGGCACCTTTCCTTTTCCCATTCCCAATTGTCCCCGCGCCTCGACTATTGCAATTCAGAAGGATATGAAAAGGCGCGGCAGGGCGGCGGAGAGCTGACGACGGCACGCCTCTGGATCCCAGCCCTCCACCTCCGACAACAGGGACATCTCCTCAGGCTCGGCCTGAGACATGCCACTCACTCCGTATCTGCCGCCAGAAACGAAGGTCCTCCTCCTCCGCTCAGCGCTATTCCCATCAAACACCGCGGGATCATAGAGCCAGCTCGAGAGCGGGCTAGTCCTGCGAAGGAGCCGCTCTGGAAAGCCTTTGGAAAGCGAGACTCTCGCTTGAGCCACGAGGCCTTTCGCTTGTTTAGCCGCCGGCCTCCCTCTCCGCTCAGTCGGTGGGCTTCCCTGGACTGGACACTTCCTCCTGCTCCTCCCGTGCGAGGTTTAGTCTTCCGAGTCTACCAACGCCACCGTTCACGAGGTTGGGCGGGGGAGGGGGAAGGATCCTGTATTGTGTGGGAATTAGGTTGCTCCTGGAAGGAAAAAGGTGTGCGTTTCGGGGTGGGGTTGCATAATGAAGGTAGTACTTTGCAGGGAAGTACTTGGTGTGTAAGATTTGGTCATGTTCTTGGAAACGCTGTGAAAAAGATTCTTAAGATTCTTATATATATATATTTGATTCTACACGGGAAAGAACCCGAACAACAAAATACCTACATACAGGCACCCGTGAAAACCTCAAAAAATATATATACTCTAGCCTGCATTTCTTGTATTCTTGTAGTATCCCATTCCGGAACCTGCCAAACCTGAACTTGCTTAGCTTCTGAGCCTAAGTCTGCTTAGTGCTGATTCCTGCTGAGGCATGCAGAGGAAGTGAGAAACCAATCTTTGAACCACATAAAGCCAGAGGCCCACCTTTTCCAGGCTGTATAAATAATGTGGTCTATCCATATTTTTCATAGAGAAATGAAAATGTATAAAGAAGCAATATTATCTACCTAATTTTTCAACTTCTGATAAGAGATTTATTGTTTGCTTTGATGTGGTTCATTGGATTAATTGTAAGTGCATTTGAACTACATTTCATCCGTGCTTCTAGTGAAATTAGCACAGGTACACACACACACACACACACACACACACACACACACGGATTCCAACTCTGGATTGACCTTCTTGTCCAATTTTTTCTGTCCTTTTCTCTCCTAAAGCTGTTGTGAACTACACAGGCAATATAAGCCAAAAAACAACAATAATCTGTACAGTATAAAATGGCTGATTTTCATATATCCCCTTTCTATGGCTATTCAGTAGCAGTTTAATGGGATTTAGGTGAGGAGAAGTATTAACTGCAGCCTAACTCATTCCCCATCTCTGTCTATTTTAAGTTCCCTTTTAAGGCCTTGTATTCTATTTTTAACAGTAATATATATGGTCTCTTTCTTCCAGGTTTTGTGAATGATTCTGTTTCCAAATGCATTGTGGCATTACGCTTGACAGTCATAGTAAAGGTCAGCATGTGTTTGCCTGGAGGAATCCAGTCTGATGGCTTTCAGTGTTCTGCGAAAGGCAAATGCATTACAAGAGCATCTGAGGTAAGGGAAAAAAAGAAGGAATGTGGATAAAGGTTGGAGGGCTATGAATATCCTAGTCTTGACTTGTTCATCTAAGGCTGATGGAGACAAAACAAAGAACTGCAAGAATCAATTGCCAGAGAAGAAGCAATGCATGATTTGGGAGAAACCAGTGAGAGGCAGGTGTATAAAGGGTAGGTGGATGGAGAAAATAGGTAGTTTGTAAGAGACACATTCATGAGGCATGCAACTGCCTGGATTGCATGATGAGCTGAAAGCTGCATATTTCCTCTGTGGAAAGTGGATCATTAAAAGAGCTTTGCTCTAGCTTCAAAGCTAGCATTTGATTAGTGCTCTGCAGCTTTTTAGGGATATTCTGGCATCCAGTTCAGATCCCTGAAAACACAGTATGGTACCAGAGATGTCCAAAATGTTGTATTAAAGTATAAATACAAATCAAATCAGATATAGTATTTGTCTTGGCTCTACCCACTATTCTTCAGAGCAGGGCTCTTGGTAAAGCAGCTCTCACCTTAGTAAATTCTGCATCCCAAGTTGTTGCATGGAATTTTTCACAACTGCTTCCTAATATTTTCTCTTCTGGCTTACATGAGCTTTGGAACTGGCTGATTAGCTGTTGCTTTGCAGCCTTCACAATTCTATTTGGATTACATTGCTAACTATTATTTAATAATATATTTCTATAAAGCAAAAAGAATTAGGTATATGCCTTATAGGATATTATTCATACAGATGTAGAAACTGTCTATACCCTTAAAAAATGAAAGCGGTTGCCAGGAGAAATCATAACATTTGAGTTGCCAAAAAAACAGTTAACAAAAGAAATAATTATGTGTTCAAGAAGAATAACAAATCTGTCTTCTTTAGGACATGTACCATGTGATTGAGAGCTGTAATTCTCTATTGCTATAGTTTCAGTACTTATTTTTAAGTGTCCTCTTTTCTTGCCCTGCATATTCAAGACTATAATTTTGGGGCTAAAACACTTCCTGTTTCCTATTTTTATTGGAAGCTTCTTAAAAGAAAAAAAAAGCTCTGTCCTTTCATAGCTTATTTAGCATATGCATAAAAGATGATGAACAATAAAAACTTTGCTATTTTCATTCTTGGAAGGTGTTTTATGTGTGACGTGTTGCTATCATTGTTTGGCATGTTTCAGCCAAATCTATTTTATGTCCCAGACATTTTGAGGCTTGAATTAGGAAAGAAAGTGTAGTAAAGTCTGAGAATTTTACGTACCATCAGCTTTTCTTAATTGTGAATTAGCATGTTTCAGGTAGAATTCTGAGCACGGAAAGACAATACAGTTTTTGAAGTGCTTGCAATGACCTCATCAGTTTTGAAATGAGATACTCGGCAATTGCTTAGCTTTCAATGTCTACAGGTAGTGGGCAGAGGTGGGTTCCTGCTGGTTCAGACCGGTTCGCTAGAACCAGTAGCGTGAATTTCCCCCTGCTCGCCGAACCGGCAGTGACTGCCAGCTGGACACGTCACCGAACGGCTTGAAATCTATCCACTGGAGCAAAATTTACTCAAAAATAACTTCTGCGCATGCGCAAAGCCTCCTGCCCAAGCGCAGATGATTTTAACCCAGGAATGACGCTCACTTCCGGCATGACCCCGAACCGGTAGGGAAGATAAGTGGAACCTATCCCTGGTAGACTGGCTCTAAATCTTTGAAATCTGCAACATTTAAGTAGAAAGTGCAGAAGATGGTGCAAGAGCTTGAAGACTCAAGCAGAATAATTGGGTACATGTTCTGGAATATTGTACATGTTTGTGAATTATTATTTATACAATACTGCAAAATCATAGTTGCTAGTTCTTTAGTTTATATCTGCCTTTATATGAGTCCTTCCTAAGAATTTTGGATTTTGCAATGTATCAGCTTAGTATATATATATAGATCCAAGCAATGTAATTGACAGATGGAAATTTTGTCACTGCTTTTGTGGCCCATTTTTCATTAGATGTTCAGACACTCAAACTACTAGTGCAGTTATTGACCTAGGCAATGACTGAACCAGATTGGGTTTCTGTAATTTACATCTGACAATATTTCTATGGGAGAAGCACTCTTTGTCTGATTCCTCTGGTGAGACGTGTCCAATATGGTTGAACCTCTGGCATATCTCTCATCTTCCAGAACACACAAGCCCCATAACCATATCAAGGTAGTGCCTCACTGGAAAATTCTTACTGTTACCGGTATTTTATCTTTTTTTAGTGTGTCTTGTTTTTCTGAAATAAATATCTATAATTAAAAGTAAGAAATTATATGAAGATAGGATGCTATGTTTTCCCTATGTATTTTTCCTAGATAGCAGTCTAATTATTGATCTCAGATAATCTGAGTTCAAAAAACAATTGATAATTTGTCAGGAGAATGTTTTAAAGGAAAGTGACAAGTGAATTTCCTTGTGTTCTGGACTTGTGTACACTCTTTTGTCTCTAACAAATACCTGTGTTCCTGAAAATATCCGTGTTCAAATGTCTCCTAAAGCCTGTTCTACCAAACTTATATCACATCCTAAAAATAGCTCAGCCAAAGTATTGATAGCAAAATCCATTATAAATATGCACTTGGAAATTCCATGCAATTGTTTTGGATCAACAATTTGAGCTTGCAAATAAGCATATGTGTTTACAGATGATGTAGTCTTTCACTAGACAAGCTCACCAAAAGCTTCTGCTGAATGTTTACTTTAATGAGATTATCATTTTGAGTTTTGTACTTTTTTTTTTTTTGGCAATAGTTTATTTTTTTCATATTCCTTAAATGGCCAATTGGAATTTAAGCCAAGAAAATTTGATTCAAAGCCAGCATGAACAGTAGTTTAATCAGCTAACTTAATTAGACAAAATTGTTTTTTGACACTTTTTTTTCCATCTACAATGAGAAAGACCCACAATGCTTTGGTAATTTTTCTACTCATACAATAATCAGTTAGCAATATTGGGTATCTTATCTAAATTAGCTTTAGAATTAGGTTCTTTTTACCAGTTATTTTTAGATAATGGTTTAATGGCATGGTCTTTGCTGTTTTCCTTAGGTTGTTCATAAACATTTCTTCTTTTAACACATATGTTTTACTGTGCAAAGCACATTATTAAAAAGATAATTTAGAAGACATTTTGCAATAAATAGGCATAAAAATTAAAACAAAAGTACCAGGACAAGGATAATGCTGATGCAGCTCCGTTTTACTGAATACACAGTCATATATTTGTCATACAAATTAATCATTCAGTAAAAAATAATTGGGCATTCTGACTTAAGACTTGAAAATAGTGAAGCAAAAAGAGTCCAACCTTTCTTTAATCAAAGTTACATTATCAAGGAAACCACATGAGTATTACACTGCTTGGTTTGTAACCTCTAGAAGAAAATGGTGTCATGTTCCAGAATGTTCCTAAAAAGTTGAAAAGAATATATTTAATTTTGAACATTAACTATGGACAGTTATAAATATCTCTTAATATACTACTCATTAGATTGATTCCCACTTTTTAGAAAATTATTTTGCTTGCATGTTTGCAACACTGATGTAGCAGATGTGCATCTAATATAACATGAAATTATTGAGAAATAAAAATTAGCATAATTAAACATTTTGGCTAATGTGCTCAGCTGAACACTCAGCTTTCATTATGGCTATTTTTAACAGAAAGATATTAGTTGAACTGAATGTTAAGGCAACTTTCTCCATTAGGAAATTACATACTTTCTCTGCACACCTAGAGGACCCTAGAATAAGTAACAATATTTTAAGGGCTTGAACTTGACAAAGCTTTTAATCTGACAGTTCCTTTTCAGGACCTTGAATTGCTGAATTTCTTCAGTATCAGTTTTATAGGAAGCATTAGAGGACAGAAAAATGGAAAGGAGAATGTTTCAAACAACTGGCAGGAGTAATGTAGAGCAATGTTGGGCATGTTAAAGGAGGCCTAAGGAGGCTAATTACAGAACATCTTGATTTGAGAATAGAAGAAATTAATGAGAGATATTAAGTGATATAGATGAAATTCAAAAATTGAGTCTGAAATATAAAGGTAGAATGTTAATATGTGTTAACATTTAAGTGTCATCCGGACAATTGGGACAACAATTGAGATAACTTGGGACAATTGGAATAACTTAGGAATTTTTAGCTGAAATATACTTTTAATTATTTGTGTGAAGTTTAATGCTAGAATCAATTGAACTTAAAGGATAAAAACTTTTTTTTAAATGGATATCATTTTCCTTTTGTGCCATTTGTCTCATGATAAGATCCAGAATAGGTGCACAGTAGAAGTACTTAAATTAATGTACAAATTACAAATGTCAGTTTACATGGATCACAATGGGATCAATCTGTGGGTTCTTATACATCAATCAGCCACAGAGATAGAGCTGCTGTTGATTATATATTCACTAATTAGTGTAGTGTTTAATATTATAGGCAGATTAGAGAGTGATAAATTATCACTTGTCTTGGACTTATATATGTAAAAATAATGTAGAACGAGAGAATC
Source organism: Pseudoxenodon macrops (assembly GCA_032467955.1). Classification (NCBI taxonomy): domain Eukaryota; kingdom Metazoa; phylum Chordata; class Lepidosauria; order Squamata; family Pseudoxenodontidae; genus Pseudoxenodon; species Pseudoxenodon macrops. Next base: position 82,430 of record JANHFT010001368.1, read on the forward strand.
ATAATACAGAAAGCATAACAAAGAATCAGAAACAATAAAAGTGGACATTCCCCTTGGCAGAAGCTGAAAGATCAATGCTGTACAGTTCAAGAGTGCTACAGCAGATGGTTACACTTATTCAAAAACCAGAAATTGCAAATATCATTTACGAGAATGTGGTTGGTAATCTTAAACCTGTGGTGTGTAAACCATGGCAAGGGAAAATGACTGAAACCAGAATCTCGTGGTTTAACCACAAATGTAGATGTAAAGAAAAAAGGAACTGGCTAGACTATTAAGACAAATGAAGAAAGATAAATCATTTGACAGGGTACAGATGAACTCTGAAAATACCATGCACTAAAAAGTAAGAACAAACAAGATTACTATAAAAGACAGTGGTGAGAATTAAGGCTGTCATGTTTACAAAATAATGCTATAAAATTTTATGAACTAGTTTCCCAAGGCCAGAGAAAAATAAATGTAGTACTAGAAACACATATTTCACCTGAGGTTTGGATAGCTTATTCTAAAAAGAAATTTGAGGATATTAGAAGAATAGTTAATGGGTACAATTTATTAAAATTATCATTAAAATGTCTCCCAAGTAACTGCTACAGAAATTAAGAAAATAATTTCACAACAGACAGTTGGCAAAGGCCCAGGAGAGAGTATGTTATTACCAAAAATGTTTAAGGTACTCCCTGATTGATGGGCTCTTGTGCATGCATCGTTCTTTATTTATATCAATGTTACTGGGAAAAATCCCTCTATGTTGGAAAAACAGTGCAGTAATTCCAATATTAAAAAGGGAGATTTAAAAAACCCTGTTAACTTTTACTCCAAAAATCTTATTGAAATAGGGTGTAAGCTATATACAACATATATTTTAAACAGATTGATTTGGTAGATATAAGGCAAATTAGAACAGTAGAAGAGGCAGGCTTCAGAAAGGCCCATATATTACGATATAGTATGGTATAATATAATATAATATGGTACACATATTGACAACATTAATTGGAATGAGAAGAATCCTGGCAGAATTTCAAAGTTATTTTAGGAAAGAATACCTAACAGATAAAATTATTCTAAAACCAAGGTTTTATTTGCTAAAAGATCAAAGGGACATAATGGAGACTAGATGAAAAGGAGATGGAACAACTGAGGTCACTGAAGTATTCGGGTATTCAGTTTACTGAAACATTATCGTGGAAAATGTAGGATCAACAAGACAATGGCCACAAGATCAATGAGAGTACAGAATCCAAAATAACAGAGTTGAAAGGGACCTTGGAGGTCTTATAGTCCAACTCCCTGCTTAAGCAGGAGACCCTATACCATTTTAGATAAATGCTTGTTCAGTCCCTTTTTTAAAGCCTCCAAATTTCTGATTTCAGTAAACTAGAAGAATTAGAAGTGTTTGAAATGTAGTTGAATATTAGTAGTTTGGGTTGGTAGTTAGGCTGTTGGTTTAAACTCTGAGCTTGGCAATTTGGTGCAAACGTTTTGTCACCATTCGAGGAGAGATCGACATCGTAAATTCAAAACGCATTGACGATGTCTCCTTGAATGCTGATGAAACATTTGCAACCAAATTGTCAAACTCAGAGCTCAAACCCATAGCCTAATTAGAAGTGTTCCTGAATAAATTAATGAGATCAATCTTAGCATTCCCTCATGTGTACAGCAGCAATGTTGAAATTAGAAGTGGGCCTTCCATCAATAACCATAAAATAATAATCTTATAGGAGACTACTCCATGCACAACACTTATTTGACAAAACGATGCCTCCATGAACAATTTAACAGTAATAGATGGGTGAATTGATTTCTAAAACCATTCTCACAATTATCACTACACAGTGAACTGCTGAATGACATACGTTATCATATACTATTGAAGGACTGCGAATGCAAAAAGTATTTCTTTACATTGCAAGGAGTTTCCTTGCAAAGCCTGCCCAAAAGCCAGAAGCCGAGAGAAGCCAGACACTGCAAAGATGAGTGTCTTGTGTCCAGCCCTGCCCTGTCCTATCTCCTCTCCCACTTGCCACCCCCAAATTGCACCCCACTGCAAGACGCGCGTCCTACTTGACACTTGTAGCCCCATCGCATTCCTCGTCTTTGTGTCTAGGGAAGCACGTTGCAAAATAAAACTTCTTGCGAGTTCGAGATGTTTGATTGAACTCACAAGAGGTTTTCTTTTGCAACGTGCTTCCCTGGACACAACGGCGAGGAACGCGATGGGGATACAAATGTCAGGTAGGACGCGGACCCCCCTGCCCCACTTGACACAAATGAGTGTTTGTGAGACTCATCACGCTGACGCTGACGCTGCCTCGTGGAGGACTGTGCAAGACCACAAGACTTGCAGAGTCCTGCTCCACGACTGGCAGCTGCGGTCCAGCCGATAGGCCAGTGCGAAGAACAGGGAGGGGAGGCAGCAGCGACGGGGCACCCAGTCCCACGCTCGCCACCTCCTGCACCCCCAAAACAATAAGCCCCCCCGATAATAAGGCCAAGGCCATTTTCAAAAGAAAATAAGACCCTTTTTTATTTTTGGAGAAACACGGTAGTCATATGTTGAGGACTACCACCATTTTTCAACAAATAATTATTTTCAAGAACATAGGCTAGCATGATCAACAATGCTCTTTTCAAGTTTCACCAAATGTATGATAAGTCATGTGATCTAGACTTGAAGGTGCTAGATTGAAGCTGATTGCAAGAATCAATCAGGTGAATCAAATTAGGTAAATCTAGGCTGAAGAGTTTTCTGATGGATGAGGGAAAGAAAGGAGACAATTCACAAGGTCACATGAAAGTTTCATTTACTCTGTTGCAAATACTGTCCCTGCTCCTAGAGACTCAAAGAAGCAGACAATATTTGATCCTAATATTGATGCCCGCTGGACAGTCACAGAAGACATGAGGACATAAAGGAGATGTCTTTCTTTTACCAGCTATCTGGTAACCTTATCAGAGAGTGCAGTAAATGGGGTAGTGTGGGTCCAGCCATCTTTCTCAACTCTGTATCTTCAAAAGTCCACTGAAAACAGTGCCACCACCAGATCAATTTTCAGGAAGCCAGGGCTTGCTAAAGCTTAACTTAGCATCATATTTAATATCAAAGTCCATTATTCATGAAGGAAACCACATTTAAAAGATATGCAGAGTGCCTTTTCCGCATTGTTGGATACTGGGACCCCCACATGTGATAATAACATGAGCTTATATCCTATGTCCCATCCCATATATTTTTATGCAATATATATAAGGTAATTTCCCTATTTGCAGCCCCTATCATATATTGAAGGTCAATTAATTTATTTTTTCCTAACAACAGTCTTCCCAAACCTCAAAGGGTATTTAAATTATAACTTCCATAGCTGTGGATAAATTTGCTCAAAGTTCCAAAATATCGGTGATATTCTGCCATAACCATCAGATCTCCTCTCATCCATACATGGCTATTGCAATTTGCAAATATTTTCCCACCAACTGATGGCATGGAGGATAGGTGAACTAGGAAGCAAAGTTACCCATCAACAGCTTTACCTAACATGACATGCACATGATAAAAAACTCTTGGAGGTAAATCAGCACAGACAATATAATACAGGCAGGATAGGAATTGATGCAGGGAAAGCAGATGTTATGCTGCCCTTTAAATTTATTTAATTTATTTATTAAATTTATTAATAAATTGGCCCGGTCACTTCACCTTTTCTGGCGCTACTACTACCGTGTTTACCCGAAAATAAGACAGGGTCTTATTTTCTTTTGAACCCCAAAATAAGCGCTGGGGCTTATTTTCAGGGAGGTCTTATTATTTTTGAGGTGCAGGAGGCAGTGAGCATGGTCACCTCATGGCTGCTGCTGTGTTTTGGGGAGGGCTTATTTTCAGGGGAGGGCTTATTTTTAGTGCATGCGCTGAAAAGCCTGATTGGGCTGATTATCTGGGGAGGTCTTATTTTCAGGGAAACAGGGTAGGTATACAATATTGACAGGATCTCACCATCCATGACCTGCCGGCCTGCAAAAGCCTCTAAATGATTCATGAGACAGATTCCCCTCTTCAGAATCCATGCTGGTTTTCCTTCAACAAACCTTATCTCTCTGTGGGCTTAGTTTGTTTTTGGTTTGATTATAGTTTCTTCCAATTTGCCTGGAACATGTTAAACTGCCTGGGCTGTAATTTTCTGGATCTCCCACAGATCCCTTTTAAAATATTGGATGAAGACCGTTATTAATGCTTCACTAGGCCATTAAGACTTGCTTTCTCCAGCACAGGGAGTGACTATTCCTGATTCCTAGGATTGACTTATTGTAATAAATCCTTGTCAAAAACAAATCATTTATTCCAGCAGCCCTATTTCCATAGCCGAGCAAAACAACTTAGTTGAGGAAATACTCAGATTCCTAATGTAGCCATTATGTAAACAAATTATAAGGGCAGACTGGATTGCCCTCCTTCCTGTTACGCTGAAAGGAAGCAAGGAAGGAAGCCAGAATCTAGTGGTTTAAATTGCCTATAAATAGGTTCCACATCTGAAAGCAAACGTATTTGCCAGAAATCTGGTGTTTTTACTGCAACCTTATTCCTAATAAATCTTAGTAAACAGAGAATTGTTCCTTGTTATTTCCCCCCCATTCTGATAGATGTTAGGAACAAAAGTCATCCCGTTTGTAATTTAACATCCTGCAGATATTTTTTAAAAAAAATGACAGGTTGATTATCCTTCTCATCTTTTCCTATTTCCTATTACCTATTTCCTTAGCTTCTTGTGAACTATAATTTTGTTGTTTGTATCTCATGATTTATGTTGATTGCCTTTATTTAGTATCCTATTATGATTTATGCTGTTTGCTTATTTAGTATCCCGTAACAATCACTTAGTTTGTATCCTATGATTTATGATGATTGTATTTATGATCATGATCATGATTTATCACTTGTTGCTTGTATGCACACTGAGAACGTATGCACTGGAGACAAATTCTTTCTGTGTTTAATCACATTTAGCCAATAAAAGTATTCTATTCTATTCTACTCTATTTTCTATTTATATAATCATATATAAAAAGAATCTCCAAAAAGAAAAAAACAAGGACTCTTTATCTGTAAATGTTTACATAATAATATAGTTCAAATATATTTGAAAAATAACTGTCAAATATATTTGCAAAACTGCCCCCAAATCACGATGTAAGAACAGCTGAACTGCCACAGCAATTGAGCAATTCAGAGGTATAAGCTAATACATTCTTTCAGTTCTACTCTTTAATTTAAAAAATGTTGTCCTTCATCATTTTAAATCCTTTTAGATAATAAAACAATGTTTCTACACAAAGCTCCTCTTCGTCAAACACAGCCTCCCAGTTGGCATAGCATGGAGGAAATCCAATACATGTTTCTGTTAAAACAGCAGGGAATCCATTTCTTTTGGGTGCCTGGGACTCTACTTGTTTACTTCGTAGCTGATGGCTGCAGGGAAGAAGGGCGATGCGATGATGCTACTACCGGTAGAAAGGCAGGGACCAAATATCTGAAATGTAATTATACTTTTAAAGAAAGTTTAACCGTATAGGCAGCTTCTTTCAACTCCTTCCCCTTAACTGCATGCTAAAATCAGCAGTGCATCATGCCACTAAGTTTTGGTAGCTTGCTGCTGATAGGGAACAGAGGAGGGAGACTGATTATGTATGTGCTAAGAGAAGCATCTTCTTCTAAGGAACTGGAAGGGAGAATGCTCCTGTTTCCTGTGGTCCCATGCCAAATACATTATAAATAATTTGCAGGGCCACAGAAAGTAGAACTCCTGCTAACACAATATTAGATTCCATTTCTAATGTTCCTGAAAAAGAATGACAAGCCATTGCTTGTCATTTTAAATATATACTTAAAAATCAATGAAAGTGACTTATAAAATTGGTGTGCTTATCAAGGAGCAAATATAGATTTCAGTTCTCTCACTGTATATATGCTTGACGTTAACTGCAGTCTGCCCTATGTATTAAGTGAAATGTCCTATATTTGGCATATAGAATTAAAATGTCTCATTAAAATGACAATTTCAACATATGAACTAATCATTTAAAACATATCTAAAGTGTGGAAAAAATAAACAGGAATCCTTTGACACTTATTGTTATTTACTGTTTCACATAAAACTGAAAAACCAGGTAATTGAAATAGTTTTCCTCAACTGTGCTTTGCTTCCTAGCAGCTAGCTTTATTGAAGTGTTGCTTTTCAAAAAAAAATCAAAATCAAATGAGATTTCAACCCTGGAAACAATTATGCTAAAGCTGCCAGAAAATGTGTTTGCTTTGTTAAATTGAGCTTCAAAAATATTTCAATTGAACACACATTTGTAATTGCAAGTAAGGCCCTATTCTTATATCCAATTCAAAAACGCTTATTTTATTACAGCTTATTACGAATATGCTGTCTAAAATGCAACAGCATGACTCTTCCATTTCTAGCCCATAATTTTATGATAATTATATGTAATAGTATGCATGAGCTGGTTTCTGTTTCTAACAAAGACCCAGATTGGCATGATAGCAGTTCTCCTTTCCCTATGGTATAATACTTGCCTGCATAGGAGCATTCTACAATAAGAGATAGATTTAATCACGTGCTCTCAGTTTTATATCTTTTCATCTGGCTGCAGTATACCAAAAGAATAAACATAATCTCCAAAGACTAATTATGGTATGTTTTCAGTAGCCAAGGTTGGCAACTATGAAATATGTCTTTTATTAACTATCTCACATTCAAACGTTATTATGGAAATCATCAGTTAAATCCTGAAGATCTGTTATTTCAACATGAAATTATCTGAAAGCAATTCCATTCAGGCAAGATTCCAGTCACTTTCCTATAAATTAAACAATCGTGCCAGTGTTATATTTTTAAAATGATGTATAATCTTGCCTTTGGTGTGGAAATTTTCTCTTATAAGATTTGGCACTCCAGATAAAGTTTCCCTTAAAATATAGACTCTTCTAGTTGCTTTATTAAAGAAGTAAATGATTAAGATTTGGAAACTGTAAAAATTAAATATTTTCATAACATGGTGAAGAGAATCTGAGTGGCGAAGAGAGAAAAAAAGAGTATCAAGAACCACCTGATTAGTTATGCTCATCTCCCTGGAGCATGTATGTAAAGATTTGATCGCCACCCCTTAAAATGGAATATGTACATAATAAAACAGCTAAAATAATTGGGGAGTGAGGCTATTTCAATCTTTCTCAGAGGAAAACGTAGACTATCTATAAATTTAGAGTGGGTTTTCTCCCTCTCAAAATTTAGGATCATTTCTTAAAATGTATTGACATCCAGAAGCATTAAAAGTTAAACATTGCTTATACAATGCATAGCTAAATTATGGGATTTGCTGCCATCAGACCAATTGGTAACCAGAAATTTAGTCAGTTTTGAAAGAGGACTAGTACTAAATTAATAGAGTACTAGGCTATTAATGGTACTAACCTTGATAACTCTTTAGTACACCTAGCTGTAGGCAGCATGTCTTAAATATAAAATGTTAGGAAGCAACAGTAGAAACCAGGGGTGGGTTCTAATTTACCTTGCCGGCGGTTCGCTGCCTCCCGCGCCGCATGCGCAGTAGAAAAAAGCTCCCTTTTTTTTTTAAAGGCCAAAAACAAGATGGCGCTGCATGCGCAGTACCAGAAATTTAACTTCTGTGCATGCGCAGAAGAAGAAAAAATCCAGGAAAAAAATATATTTCCCCCCCAAAAAAAGGCTGAAAACAAGATGGCGACACATGCGCAATGCCGGAAACTCGGTTTCTGTGCATGCGCAGAAGAAGAAAAGATGTTGGCGCCCACAGAGCAACAGAAGTGGCTCCGTGACGTCACCAGCGGCCTACTACTTACTCGGTAGAACCGGTCCGAACCCACCTCTGGTAGAAACCGCTATTGCCTTCCTCTTTGTGACTATTATTATTCTCACCACAATAATTACAGCAATAGTAATAGCATTTAGGCTTATATACCACCCCATAATGTTTTACAGCACTCTCTGAGCAGTTTACAATGTTAAAGCCTTATTTGCATATTGCCCCCAACAATCTGGCTCCTTATTTTACCAACCTCAGAAGGATGGAAGGCTGAATCAACCTTGAGCCCCGTCAGGATCAAACTCCAGACTGTTGGCAGAGTTAGCTTGCAATATTGCATTCTAATCACTGCACCACCAGGGCTCCTAATATAGAGATTAACCTGGAATTATTTAATCCTCATGAAAAAGATGCGTATCTCAGATTCGAATACACTAATTCTACCAAATGTCAGAAAAAGAATGGATTTAAGAAAGTAAAGAACATAATCATTTTAAAGTATAAATGCTTTATCAAAATATTTTAAAATAAGTTGCTTATTTCTCACAAAGTTGCAAATGCTGATCATATGAATAGTACAACACACACAAATTAACAAAGCATCATAACTTTCCTAGGCAAAAACTTACAAAGTTAATTGCTATTACCTTAATTTCTGCAAAAGGTCTATCTAAACTTCCAACATAAAGCAATCCGACATTCCGTGGGAGAAGCCTAAAAAAAAGAAAGTGTCTAATTAAAAGATGTCTTAATACCACCATGCATGTTTTGATAAGTAAAGTAATCTATCCTGGCCCATATATACTGTATATTTTAGTTAATATTCCCAGAACTGAAGTAATAGTATAAAATGTAATAATTTACCAAAGTCCATGTTTTGTATTTTTGTCAGAAGGCAACCTCCAGAAAAGTAATTATTATGCTTATCAAAGCATGAGCTGATTAGGAATGGACAGAACTCACTTCATTATTTCTACAAAAATGAGTACTTAACCAAAAAAAAAAAAGGTTGTATGTTTAGAATAAATATAAAATTCTCACAAGAGTACAATTTTCTAATTTATATGGCACTTCTTAGCTAGTATTAGAATAATTTAGTATTAGAATAATTTTCCCTTACCGAAAGATTGAGATCTGACTTTCAAGTTATATTACACTTACTGACTGATAATGATTAATGCATGATTCTAAAAGACCTGTGAAAGAGATCATTGGTGTTCCAACCTAGATTCAAATTTAAGAAAAGGCAGGGCCAATGGCCAAAGTTCTTTTTTAAAGACTTTCCTCGGGAAGCCTACTTAGAAACATGCCTATATGGAAGCTATCATAGGTATCCCACATTATCTCATAAAGATCATAATTCTCCAAAGGAAGGCAGCTACTGAAACAGGTAACACATAAATTGCATGTTCTGTAAACTACAAAAATTATCCAGATAAATTTCAAACTTTGATTCAGATTTTTAAGCATCCATAGAAAATTAAAATGTTTGCGGAGTTTAATCCAGACCTGGGCATTTTATGGCCCCCAGATGACATCTAGTCCTTTAGCTTCCTTTTTCTGGTCTTTGTGGATTGCTTTTATTTTGAAGGCAACTGGTTGTTGTTGTTTCAATTATGTCTATCTGTGCATGCCTATGCGCCTTCACAACCCTATTGGTTTGGCCCTCCACAACAGTCCCAGTTTTCTCATGTGGCTCCTTGGAAAAATCAATTGCCCATTCTGGGTTAATCTATCTATATCCTTGTTGTGACTAATATAGTATCACCATCCTATTCCTGATACTTGTCAGAATATTTAAGTTTCAGTATAAATGGCTAAAATTCATTTTTATCAGATGATCATATGCAAAAAAAGCCATCCATGAAAAGAGCAACATCATTTATTTAGCATAAGAAAACAATCATAAAATAGTTCATGATAGTTGTTTTTGCTATTAAGATAGGCTTCTGTAGATTATAGAAGAACATTTTAATTAGTTTTCTCGTTTTAGTTGTTTTAAATATTGTTTTACACAGGCACTAAAGAAGGTTTTCTCCAAATCATTTTCTCCCATGCTATCCAGAAAGAAATTGTGCTTTTAGCTAATTGAGCACCAAAAATCATAAATCCAATTTAAGATTCTTAGTTGAAATTAATCAATATTTAACTATGGAAAAGTAGCAAATTGGCAGTCAAAACTGTAATTCTCAAGATTTCAAAATCAATTGTAACTTCATGAGCCATATTTCTTGATTGGCAACATTTTTGTTAAGCAATATTTACAAAACCTTTTTTTACTTATCAATGCAAAACACAATGCTAAAATGTAATAGGAAAAATAAAATGTAAGGGTTATCTCTTAGTTATAATTATGGTTTTCTTTTAGTTAAGGGTTCTGGGAATGAGCATCAACAGTGAAAGATTCTAACATTTTTGGATAATAAATATGAAATAATTATGACAACTTGCTAGGAAAGCTGCTACTTACTTAAATGAAGGCATATGCATTAATGGAGCTGTGATGGTGCAGTGGTTAGAATGCTGTACTACAAGTAACTCTGCCCACCGCCAGGAATTCATTCCTGAGCAGCTCAAGATTGACTCAGCCTTCCATTCTTCTGAGATTGGTAAAATGAGAAGCCAAATTATTGGGGGCAATATGCTGGCATTTGTATACAGCTCGGAGAGTGCTTTATAGCACTATAGAGTGGTATATAAATCTAAGTGCTATTGCTATTCACAGAGAGAAAATGCTACATGAATTATAATTAATATTCAGAAAGCCATCCTTAGACGTATAAAAGTTTAAAGCAGAATAGTCATCCCCTTAACGTCAACATAGAAAGGGCATTGCTTTGATGAGAAGCAAATATTTGTAATATAGGACTAAGCTGCCTCAAATCAGTTCTCAATGTTTGAAATATAAACCGGCTATAGTGAGAATTGAATCAACTGGCTAGGAGGGTCGTTGCTTTTTCACACTGGAACATTATATTTTGGGCAACTTTGATTATGATATAAATCGACTAGCACCAACTCTAGTGTTCTTTGCTTTCATATCGTATTTTCTTAATGTACCATTAGGACCCGGATTAAGTTTCACTGATAATATTTAAGGGAAAGATTATGCAAACATTCAAAAACTCCATAAAGGAGTAAGTATATTTTCACAGAACTGTATAAACTGGCTTATACCTAAGTCAGAGTTAAAGGGTCATATTCTTTCTTGTATATAAGTATTATTAAGAGAAATAAAGATTTAAAAAGACAGCTTTTTTGTTTTATATTGTAATTTTTTTTCTTGATTGTGAATTTTAACCTTGGGAAAAAAAATTTTTTAAAGAACAGCATAATAAATAGCACCACATGCCTTTACTTTCACCTGACAGTTTCATTATAGTGTGTGGAATACTTTGTCCATCCTATTTATAAATTATTCAAAGAATTGATCTTCTCTCATTCCTTAGGGAGATTATTATTTCATCTAACAGCCATTGTTAGTATCTTCTCCATTTTGGTGAAGTCTCAATTTCCCCTTCCATTTCATCCCCATGTAAGAAACCTTTGTCCTCAACAAAATATGTACAGGAAATATGAGAATAATCCACAGTTCCTCCACAGTACTTTCTCATGTTTCTTGGTCAGGCACTTTTCAATTCTTATACTGATTTTAATTCACAAATCAAGACAAATTGTTTTAATCCCGTCAAATGTTTGACAGACTAAAGCAATTGTTTTGCAGATTGCTGAAATCTGTCTATGAAGGATGACAGCAATGTATTTCTACACGCGCTGAACTATTAAACAATCTCTATTATTAAATAGTGGCATCATCTATTTAAAAGTATATTTTCTCTTGTTCCCTTTAAGCAATACTTCCTTTATCTGAAGACTTGATCTGATTAATATTGTAGTTGCTTTTTTTCTTAGCCTGATCTCTTACCTTCTGAGGAGGAAGAGATCAAAATAAGGAAGGAAAAACTATCTAATACTGGATGTAAAATTGAAATGATAAATGTAGCTTTTTAATCTGTAATGCTATCCTTTGTGTGTCTAAGTGGAAAATCTACTGTTCCATCCTTATCTTTTGAACAAGTTAAACTGCTACCTTAAAGAATTGCAGTGTTGATATACAACCAGCAGCTCATATAAATGATAGCATGTTGTTAATCTAATTAGCTACAGGATGTTATTTCTGTATCCCTGGGCTCCAGTCCATTTTATCCAGTGTTCATTTGTTATTTTGGAACATCACTCTTACATAAGGGAATGAAAAAACAGGATAGACTAGAAAACAAAAAGCTCAATAACAAATGCCAATAGAGCTGCCCAATTCAATACTATCAGAGCAGACACATTATTCTTGTAGTAAGCATTAAATACAAAGTTGACCAATCCTTCACTTAAAATATCTATAAATCTGACTGGCCTACAAAGTTTAGCAACGGCAAGCATTAAATATGTTATTTTCACAAGGTTATATATACACTGTATATTATGTTGATGTAAACCTTAATAATCTACTAGCTCAAATGTTAATTTAAATGATTTTGGTATATTTGAAAAGATGGAAAACTTTATTCACATTAGCTTGACTAAAGGACTTCCATTAATCAACAGACTTTACTGTGAATTAGGCGCATGACCAAATGCCTGATGATACTACATATCATGTAAACATTGCAACTACATTTAATATTGGTCCTATGAACAGCAACAATAGCTATGGATAGTCCTCAACTTACGATGGCAACTGGGCTCAGAATTTCTGTCACTAAATGTTAACTGAATCCCATTTAGGCTAGGCAACTTCCAAGGCAAAATCAAGTCAGTAGGGAAGCCAACGGGAAGTTGAAAGTCTCAGGTGGCTTGTAAGCAGGCTAGCAAGCAGGTAAGTAAGTTGCCAGGTGAAGGACGGCATGAGGTGCGAGGGAGGCGCAGCAAAGCTAGAGGAGGATGCGAGGGAGGCACAACAAGGCTTGGGGAGAATGTGAAAATGGCTGATGCAGCACAAGTGCAGAAAGGCTGAGGAAGTATGCGCGATTAGGGGAGATTTACCCCAGTTAATTTTGATCTTCTCTACCAGCTTCCCCACTGACTTTCTGGGGAAGCCAGCAGGGAAGTTCATAAATGGCAATCATGTTATTACAGGGCACTGCAAGCCATTTGCCAAGTGTCCACGATACCATGATTGCAGGGTTGTTGGGATGACCAAAACTCTGAAGACCAGCCAATCCCACCATTTGTTTAGTGCCATCATAACTTTGAATGGTGGCTGAACGAATGGTTCTAAGTCAAGAATTAGCTCTATAGTCAAAACAATGACAGCTAGAGCACATCATTAAAGTATAATATATTACTTCAAGATTTGCAGATTAGAAGTCCATATTTGGTTAACATCTATCTAGCTAACATGTATGAAATGTAGCATGACTTTACTCTAAAAATCCACTTTAACTATCAATGCTGTAAATTAAAGAAGTCAAGGTAAAAAAACAATTTAGTGCATAAACATGCATAAAACAACCCTACTATGTAAAACAGACCCCATTTGGGAATATTTTAATGAAATTCAACTACTTGTACTTGAGAACAAGAGAAGCGAGCATGAAAATGCAAATAGTGCAACAAAATATAAGATGTTTGAACAAATGAAGCATCATTATGAGAACTGTTCCAGCTGTAAAGCTCTGAAAGGAGCGCGAGTACTAAAATATAATTCAATTTTAATGGCAATTCATCTAAAAATAATCAATATTACTCTATATGCTAAATGTACCTTCTAGAAATCAAATTTACATCTCACTGTCAAAGGTGTCATCAAACAAATGCACTTTTAAGTAGAAATGGTAATAGGATCTTCCAGAACAGTAACTAAAATCATGATTTAAATCATTAAATACGAGTCTTTCCTACTAACATTTTAAATCAAATCTATACTGGTTTCCAAGCAACTATCCATAAGAATTTTTACAAATGTCCTCCCCTTTCCCAATGTTAAATGGGTTACTTTTAATTCTTGGTTAACGGGAATTTAATTTTTTTGCCTTTTAACAAATATTTGCCAAAATAGACACGGTATTAGTAAATTTATCTTGATGCTTTCTTCCGCTATTCTATGAATACTTGAACTTCTTAAAATGTATGCATGGAAACAAAAAGCTGTGCCTGATAAATGATTATTAAATTGGCCTCATATTGACCTAACTTTATTTAAGGACATTTAAACAACTTAAAAGAATTCTTGTTTAAAATGTAGTTCAGTAGAAAGCAATTGTCTTGTATCTTCAAGTCTCATCATAAAAGCATAACTTGCACCGAAAGACTAGAAACATTTTTCTAGTGTTTAGTTTTCCATCCAGTTTAGTAACTGAGATAGCAATATGAATTTTATTTTGCTCCCACTTTATGCATCCCATCACCAAGCAGAAGGACTATAAAATTATTTAAGTTATTCAATATCGTATTGCATTCCAATTCAATAAACATATTGAATATCACAAAGCTGTGGTTGTCGTGTTGTTACCTTCTACTGTGCTAAAGAGAGTTGGAAGTTGGTGCCTTTCTCTTTTTCTCCCATTACACTAAAACCCTTCTTTTTCCCTCCCTCTCTTCTTACTTTTTCATGTCTTTTTTTATTTGTATTTTATGATTTGATAAGACTAATAAAAAAGTTAAATCTTAAAAATTCAATAAAGATATTGAAACATTGTATTTTCACAATTTAAAGTATATAGTATAAATTCAATGTCTTCATATTGTATCTATTGATCTATTAGAGGAAGCATATTTTAAAAATAAACCAAAACTACATCTTTTTTTAATCATGAAGATAATTCTTAATATCACAGGTAATAATAACTTTGTGGTGAATGCAAAATCACAGCAATCAACACAGAATTTGGGTTTTATTTATATATTACAGCTGAGAGGAAAGAGTTATTATGGAGTAACTACAATACATAATTACATATAATGTCAAAAACTATTCTAAAGCAAAGTAATAGGGGGAAACAGAATAGAAGCTTCTAATTAAAGAAACACTCTAGGCAACGGCAAACAGGAGAACAATGGGAGGTAATATGAAAAACAAAACAGAGAATGCATAGATTAAGGAAGACAAAAGCCATGAAGAATAACCCATTTCTTTGTAGCTAATGCTTGGTTACAAAAAGGAAGAGGAGGAGGCAAAGATGCTCTACATTTAATATTCAACTTAGTCTTTATTTATCTCAAAGATTCAACAGAATCGGGAAGTGTCCCAAATGGCACAGCGTTTCATTGTCCTGTCTTGAAAACTGAACCATGTATAGTAAGATTCTTAAATTCAATTTAATCAAGCTGTTGGTGTCCAGTAGCTTTTTTAGTGAAATCCACTTGCTGATTTATTTGTGGTAATACAATTTTGTAACACTAGTAAGCTGTATAATGAAATATTGTAAAGTTCTGATCAAACTAAGCCAGTTCAAATCTGTTGATAACAGCCAATGTTTATCATTGTCATGAAACAGTATATTTCCCACTGCAAAGATTACTCAGCTGTGATAGTTTCATCTTCCGGTAAATCATAACACACATCAAAGCTTCATTTTTAAAACAAAGCCAAACAAAAACAAAAACACAGCACTATAGCAATTTGTGCCTTTTTTCTATTTTATTTTTTTTAAATGAGGGAGGTAGCAGATAGAAGGACAAGAAAAATGTAAGGTAGTGTGATAACAGTTATATGGATATCCCATATGACTGGATGGGTGCATAGTAATTCACTAGAACCTGCTATACAAAGGTCATTAATTGCAAATAAGAAATATCATATCATATAATACTGTATTAAGGTCTGAACTGATATTAATAATAAGTAGAACATCAGAAGTAGAATGCAGTCCTGAACTGGAACTTGACATAATGGATATTTGAATAAAAATAGTTATCAAAATTTGTACTTAATATAAACTACATTAATGACCTCTATATAAAATGTGGTTCAGATTTAACAGCCTACCCAACCCAATATCCCGTATTAATCTATTAAATCAAGTATTTTCCTTGAATGAATAGACTGCTATGAGTAGCACATTTTATCTTTTAATATACTATAGCTTTAATTTTAAAAGCAACATTTTCATAGATTAAATATTTTAAAAATTCTGTCTAGTTATTATTTTTCTTATTTATTTGACCTACTTTCAAGACTAAGCCACTAACAAGGCTCTTTGTATGTTTTTAATAAGTTTGGGCAATTTATCTAAAAATTTTGCAAATCCAAAATTATTTGTAAGATCTGTGATTGAAGTTAATATCTGCTAACAGAAATAATTGTCTTGGAGTGTAGTTTGATCTATATATTATACAAAGGATATATTCTTCCACTAAAATATATAAATTCCAGGCCTCTATTGGGTTTTCTTTCTTTAACTGACAATACAGTACTACCAAGTGCAAAGCAGTATTAAGCGTAATGTAATAATGTTCCGTTAACAGAAGAGCAAATTGTCTTGTAGCAGGATGAGATGTCCTGCTTGGGTCAGAGTTGTAAATTAGTCTCAAGGTTATGTCTTTGCCTATTTGCCAGATCCATGCAAAGTGTCACACAGACACTAGAAGCTTCCTGCCTAATTAATACAACTGACAGAAGGGATGTCTGCCTTTGGGGGAAAATATATAAAATTGACAGAACTGTTAGGTAATTGGTGTGTGTGTGTATGTGTGTTTGTGCTGCGTGAGTCAGAGGAGGAATCTGTAGTTGAGGACTAGCAAGAGCAAAATGACCAGAAAGAGCAATTGGGCGGGCAATCTGGCTGGAAAAAAGGACAACAGGGTTTGCAAGGACAGATCAGAAGTCAGCAAGGACTTTGACAAAGGTACTGCAATTCCAAGAAATTCAGAAAAGAGTTGTCTTCTCTTTTCCCATTCTCTTCTTTAGGCTTAAAGCCAGTCCAAGAAATCAAAATAATGAGGCTGTGTAGCAGAGTAAGCATATTAAGGTTGTGCTAAGAAACACATGAATCAAAGAGAAAGGAATAAGACAATTAAATACTAAAATGCTCTGTAAAGAAATGTCTGTATGAAAATGTTTGTACAATTTATTAAGCAAAGGTGGAGGCAAGGTGGAAGGGGTTAGAAAGAATAAGCACCATTTATTTATTTGAAAAGCAGTATAATACATAATTACATCATTGTAATTTAGAGTACAGTGTGTGCATATGTGTCTGTGTCTTTCTGTCTAGAAAATTCCTGACATTTTCCCATCTTTTGACATTTCTGTTTTCAAAAGGTAAAGATTTCTCTGTACCTTTTTCGGTCTTCTGACATGGTTCTATTTTAAAACCATTCTAGAAAAAGCTTATTCCAACGGAAGAGTTCTGCATAGTCTGAACTTCCTCTTCCCAAAAACCTTTGCAATGATAGGAAGACATTGTGCTATTTGTCTTCAGCACTTCCACTCCCCTTCCTCGGATGTGTTCTTTATGCTTATTTTTAAGCTACAATCGTCTTAGCATACATGCTGCCTCTCTCATTGTTTGAAAAGAATCATTTTATAAAGATAATTCTACAACATAAAAATGTTTCCTCAACAATGTGTCATTTATAACACAGGAATAGCACAGCTATTAAAAATACTGAATACCTTCCTATAGCCTTTCATACTTTTCACAGCAAGCAGGAAGAACCTGGACAGTATTGTTAAAGCATAAAATCATGGAAAACTGCTAAAACCTACATTTTTTTTTGTTAGTCGCCCAATGCAAACTGTTCCATTTGAAGCTCTTAGGAGAAAATATATCTATAACATGAATTATATCTAAAGTGGCAATGATCTGCACTGCTTTTCAAGCATACCTCTCCTTGATGAGATATCAATTTCACAATTGTTGAAACAACTATTGTGAATGTGAAAGTTTCAGGTGTTTTTAAGAGGTCTGAGAATGCAGGTAGTCTTCAAGTTATGACCACTCATTCAGTCACCATTCGAAGTTATAATGACGCTGAACAAGGTGAATATACAACCAGCGCTCCAAGTTCTGGCTGTCACAGCATTCCCCCCCCCCCAAAAAAAAAGATCTGGACAGTTGATGAAAAGTTACTTGGTTATTTTATATCAGTATCTGGAATTGAGTTAATTACTTTCCATCTCTTTCCATTGGAGTTTTTATGGGCTTCATAATATTTGATTCATCTGTTTACTACCAAGTAACAGGATGTTTTTAAAATTGCATATACCGTATTTTTCGGAGTATAAGACGCAATTTCCCCCCCCCCTAAAAGAGGCTGAAAATTTGGGTGTGTCTTATACTCCGAATGTAGCTTTTTCAAAGTTTTTTTCAGACCTAACGATTGAAGAGTGAAGCGATCTTTGCAGACTTTTTTCATCACTACTCCCTCCAAAGAAGCTTTATTTTTCAGACCTAACCAGGTGCTAATGATCTTCTGGGCTTTTCAGACTTTTTTCATTGTTTCTCTCTATCAGCTGTGCTTTAGAAGCTTTTTTTTTTCAGTCTTAACCAGGGGATAAAATAATGTGCTGAAACTGACCAGACTAAGGACGCTAGCCAGATGAATACCTGGTAGGCACATTTTCCCCCTATTTTCCTCCCCAAAAACTAAGATGCGTTTTATATTCAGAAAAATACGGTATATGAAAAAAGAGAAAATTGAGACACCATGTGAATTTCTGCCCCAGAGTCTCTGCCCAGCCTTTTTATTTCTCTTCCTTCCTTCCTTCTCAAGCAATTACATCTTCATCTATTGTTCCTATGTTGGTCTGGGCTTCTGAACCCAGAATGATTACTTTGTCTGATAAATCTCTTCTTATGTTAATCAATTTTGCCTTTAGCCTTTTTCTTTTTACCAGCAGCTCATTTCTGATAATAAGTTCCTCATGCAAGACATACATACCCTTCTCCAACAACTCTTGCAAGTTTTAGACGAAAATCCACTGAATTTAGACTGGGTGGCTTCCATTTCAAAATATCATCACACCGTCCAGGCTTGTATTTCTTAAAAATGAAAAATTAAAGAAAGTTTATTTGTTTGCTTACAAGCCAGCATTTAATAACCTGTTAAATAACTGAAGAAAAATAGTTATATAAAGTCATACTGTATCATCCTTTCTTAAGATGTATAACACAAGGAAGCATTGCAATTAGTTTGCAATTCAGTATTAAGATTCAGTGGTTTAGTGATTAAGGCACTGGCTAGAAACCAAGAGGCTATGACTGGGTGACCTTGGCCCAGTCACTCTCTCTCGACCCAAATCACCTCACATGGTTGTTATTATGGGGAAAATAGGAGGAGGAGGAAGTATTAGATAACAAGCTTGAGTTATTTATAAAAATAATAAAGGCAGGGTATTTTTTCCTTAAAGAGTTTATTAAAAAATCTTGTTTCCATATGCAATATACATTATTCATATTATTCATTTTAATCTTCTGAAGGTATTTATTGGAGAATTCATGTGGGTTGGATATAGTGTAACGAGAAAATTCTCCATCTTTTTCAATTCAATTCAGACTTTCAATTCCAGACAGTAATCAGACTTTGATTTTTTCAGGTGTCAGATTGATTGATAATTCATGAATGAGAATGCTAGTAGTATATTTAAGTCTATGTGGCAGACATCCCAAAGTAGCAAATTAAAGAGAAGAAACCTAATATTGACCTGGAAGAAATTCCACATGGTTTTAGGAAGGTAAACAAATAATCATTACAATGTTGGGCAACAATACTGTTATGTCCCGTTAGACATATTGAAAGTCACTGAAATCAATGGGTTTAAGCCATTGACTCAATTGTGCATAAAAAGCTGTTTAATATTGTAGCTGCTTGAATCATATGGTTTCATTGTATCCAATTTCCTTTTTTCTACACTATTAAATAGATAACGATAGTAAAAAAAAAATAGACTTTCTCACAATACTAAAATTCAGGTTTATCTGGTAAAAATCAACATGATTAACTGCCCTAGACAGAATTATCTTTCATGAAGCAATCTTATACCTGTTAAAAGTGCTCATTAAATTAAGTATGTGTGTATATAAATCCTTAAGCTGTAATATTGTAACATAGATATTTTATTTTTCATATGTATTGCCCCATAATTCTGTATTGTCTGCATCTTCTGCATTTGATTTCTCTTAAATCTACTGTTTATCATTCTTCCAGTCACAAGCAAATTCTCCTTAGACAGAATAATATTTAAGAGGGCAAATGAAGTTGTCTGTATTCCTTGATCATAGCTGACTTCATAAATGTATCAAACAGATGTCACAAAAATCTGGTCTATTATTTCTGTTCTGCCATCAAATTTATAGTGATATGTTGCCCACAGCTTCTTCCTTACTTTTGTCTTTAGTGTTCTGTCACTCCACCCAGGTGCAGATACGATCTTTAATTAGACTTTTGTATAAACTTTTAATTCAGTGGAGCTGGCTGTCTCAAAAGAAATAAATGATGCCCTTATATGTTCCATTATACTGTATTTGATTATTCCTATTATGGCAAGCACATTGCTGTCTAGTAGAAATTTTAAGGTATAGATTGAGGGCAAACATTTTATGTGCATGCATTATTATATCTCTGGGCAATCAACAACCTTTTTGTAAGGCAGGCCCCTACATAATTGGCTTCTCTCTCAAAGCACAATCTCTTAAGGCTAATTTTCAGATGACCTAAAACTGAATACAAGGAGTAGTTTCAACCAGAGACTCCAAGAGTTGACTTATTAGATGCTATTCTAATAACTGAATAGTTGTAAGAGTTCAATGTTGTGACAGCAGTAGTTATTCTGAAATATGCCGGTAGATGAAAATCTTCTATCTAGACCAGTGATGGCGAACGTTTTTGGCACCGAGTGGCCAAACTGGAATGTGTGTGTGTCGGCGCACTGGAAACCCAAAGACTAGCTGGCCAGTGCCGCATGTGTGCCCTGACCACCTGGTCTTTGAATTTTGGACACGTGCATGCACGCCGGCCAGCTGGTCTCCACATGCACCGGAGCAACGGAAACCCAAAGACTAGTTGGACATTACCAGCCAGCTGGTCTTTGGGTTTCTGGTGCTCTGCCGTGCCCGAAGATAAGCTGGCCAATGCGCATGCACACGCCAGAAACAGAAGAGTAGCTAGCGACAACAGGCGTGCCCATAGAGAGGGCTCTGCGTGCCACCTCTGGCACGCATGTCATAGGTTCGCCATAACAGATCTAGACACTTATTGAAGCAATCTTTGACTTAGCAAGATCATACTGATTAGTACCCATATTCCTGCAAAGAGGGCTAAAATAGCTACAGATTTTTCATACATTTTTAATGAACATCCATTCTTAGCATGGAGAAAAAAAATACTTGATATCCTCTAAGTCAAATTCAATACATTGCATGCCAGTGTTTCCTGCCACAGGCTCAGATTCCAATCTGTTTTTAATTGATCACAGCAATGCCATATAAAGCACTAACGATGTAGCCCAGTGATTCTGCAGAAAGACAATAGGGAGGGAGGGAGGGAGGAAGGAAAGGAAGGGAGGGAAGGAAGGAAGGAAGGAAGGAAGGAAGGAAGGAAGGAAGGAAGATAGGTGGTGGGTGAGGGTTGACGGAAGGAGTTGAAGGGAGGGAGGGAAGGAAAGAAGATTGTGGGTGAGGGTAGAAGTAAAGAAAGAGTTTGATGGCGATAGGGATGGTAGGGTAGGGTAGAGTAGAGTAGAGTAGTGTCTTAAAGTTGGTTACATCCCTGTCATATGGCTTAGCCTGAGTTAAGCACCAGACTTTTCTGTGTAAGCCAACACCAATTTAGCACAGGCATCAGAATTTCACTTTTATAATGTATGCCAGTGGGTTCACATAAAAAAGTGATAGTAAAGGTTAACATCATCTTATCTTAGATCTTACATTTTATATCTTACAGTATCTCTTGTCTTGTCTTGTCTTACTTTACCCTGCCTTACCCTACTCTACCCTTATCTTACCCTATCCCATCCCATCCTTACAGAATTTACAAATTAACAGAGTTGAAAGGGACCTTGTAGGTCATCTAGTCCAACCCCCAGCAGGAAACACTACACCATTTCTGACAGATGGCAGTCCAGTCTCTTCTTGAAAGCTTCCAGTGATGAAGCTCCAACTACCTCCGAAGGCAAATTCTGTTCCATTGGCTGATTGTTCTCACTGTCAGAAAGTTCCTCCTTATTTCCAGATTGAATCTCTCCTGGATCAGTTTCCATCCATTATTGCTTGTCTGGCCTTCAGGTGCTTTGGAGAATAGCTTGACCCCCTCCTCTCTGTGGCAGCCCCTCAAGTATTGGAAGAATGCTATCATGTCTCCCCTGGTCCTTCTTTTCAATATGCCCAGTTCCTGCAACCGCTCTTCTTATGTTTTAGTCTCCAGTCCCCTCATCATCTTGGTTGCTCTTCTCTGCACTCTTTCTAGAGTCTCAACATCTTTTTTATAGT
>JANHFT010001368.1:132451-162016 GCA_032467955.1 Pseudoxenodon macrops
TACTACCTCTGGCACACGTGCCATAGGCTCACCATCACTGTACTAGTATGTACTTAGTATAAAAAGCTGCTCTAAATTTAAACCGAATAAAATCTTTTTTTTGTTAAAACTACTGGTCTATTGTGTTTATTCTGCTTAAATATTAGTATGAAAGGCAGCACACTGCTTAAAAATAATAAACATAAGTTTAAATATCCATTCTTCTTCAGACCATAGTATTAGAATAAACATTACATCGGTATCTTCTGATTAAAATATATTAAATGTTAACTATAATGGAAGTTGTAATTAAATGAATTTATGGCAGACACAAGAATGAGAATGCTGTTATACTAATAGATTTTGTTTGTACAATTTGGATAATGCAACATGAACTACTTATAATTGCAAAAAAGGATAGCCAAGTATATCATATATATGGGGAACAGATAATAATATAATCAGCAAATACAAAATACACATAAGATTACAGAGCAAAATATATTAAAACAGTTGTTGAAGACAGTAGTAATATGTTGCTAACTTCACAGGTTTTATTTTTACTTTTCATTTGCTAGTGCATATATTCAAATGCAATTTACTATTCCAGAGCTAAGGATTTTAAAATAAAATACTGTTTTCATAATGAAAAAATAAAACTGAGTATAGTCAAAATAAATTCCATTCTGAATTATATTGAGAAAGACCATATCTGCAATAAGTTTATATCGGACAAGGAAGAACATATAATAAGCATTTGTATGTGTGTATGCATGCACACAGAATTAGATAAACAGACATACCATTCTGGTATTCATGACTAGTCTAACTTATTCCAAAACATATTTCATACTAAAAGCATTACTCTCTAATTAGCCTCATAAAATTAATTGACGGGGAAAACATCAAAAGTAATTTTGCACAACATTGTACTACTATGGAAAAGGGACCTGTTTTGGGTCATAGTAGTATTAGTATGTGGAGAACAGGGTGCAAAGCAAGACCTCTTCCTGAGACATAAGAACGAACCAGAGTTCTTAATAAGAGTTGAATTCAATCTTACTCATACTTTAGACAAATCCTTTGAAATTAATACAGCTGTGAATAAATTCTCATCAATTTCAACAGGAATATTTTTAAAATGACTACTTTTAGATTCAGCTACCACTAAACATAAAGCACAGAAACCTATGTAATTTGGGGTGATTTTTTTAATACATATAAAAGTAATCTTCAGTCTCATAGTGATGCATGTACATATTTGCCTGGAAGCAGGGGTGAAATCCAGCAGGTTCTGACAGGTTCTGGAGAACCGGTAGTGGAAATTTTCAGTAATTCAGAGTACCAGCAAATACCACCTCTGGCTGGCCCAGAATGGGGTGGGAATGGAGATTTTGTAATATCCTTCCTCCAGGAGTGGGGAGGGAATGGGGATTTTGCAGTATCCTTCCCCTGGAGGGGGGTGGAATGGAGATTTTGCAGTATCCTTCCCCTGCCACGCCCAACAAACTACCGGTACTCCTACCAAGCCACACCGCACCCACCAAGCCACGCCCACAGAATCGGTAGCAAAAAAATTGGATTTCACCACTGCCTGAAGGAAAATAAACAAGATTATAATTAATTGCATAGGGGTAAAAAAAAGGCATCACTCAATTTTGTATGGTACACAATAAAACCAATAGAATATAAACAAACTATAATTATTATGACAATGAAGATTTTTTAAAAAAAAGAACTGATGGAAGATTATATAATCACACTCACAAGCAAACTGGCAGGAGCCCCGAGCACGCTAACCCAAGGTCTTTAAGGCTTTCCAGAAAGCCTACAGAATAGAAGCCACATTGGAGAATCTTATTTCAGAGGACAAGCACTGTGACAGAGAAGGGGTGGGTCTATCTGCTTCTGGAACTCAAATATGACATTGTTTACTTGAAAAGACCCCGAGTGGCCAGCTCTGTCAGACTGAACACAGGAGATAGGTTTTCCCTCATGTAACTAGGCCCAATGCCACATAGCGTTTTATAGCTCATAACCAGCACCTTGCATTTCTCTGAGAAGCATACTGGTGTCACTTAGGCATATAAAGACATGTCTGTTATGGTCCACAACACTAAATTCTGGATCAATTGAAGCGTCTGTGTGGGCTTCAAGGACAGCCATATGTAAAGTGAATTACAACAATCACACAATAAAGTGACTAGGACATTAGTGTCTGTCTGAAGTACTTTCCAAGCTAGAAAAGTGGGCAATTGACATATTAGATGAAACTATACAAAGGCCTTTCTAGCCAAAGTAACCACCTATATAGATTGCACACCACTCAAAAACCATTTCTTTATCTGGTTACGGTTTTAATACAATAAATCAGACTAGCTAATGAAGAAGAGGGAAATTCACTGTGCAAAACTCTAAAGATATTATTACCACCAACTATAAATTAACAACAGAATTGTGGTGTTTTTTTTTCAAAAAGAAAAGAAAAAACAGTATGATACTGCTGCTTGCTAATAGCATCAGCTCACTAATTACTATCCATGATTCATTTGTAGCATTCCAAGCCTGATTAATGTCAGGTCAAGTTTAACATATGACAAGGTTTATTACTAATGTTTTGCTAGCCCACAGCTTGACAGTCTTTCACAGTGAGTGCCATCTGTTACATAAGGGAATAAAAGTCAGAGCACTGCTAACTCTGAGTTGCTCTAGGTCACTATGGTATGTTTTCAAAGCTGTCCAGGGCAATTAGGCTAATAGTATTTGGTAGTAATTGCTAACTTTAAAAGCTACTCATATCATCATGTACTTTATTTCATTTGTACTAATACTCGTATAACATGGTCTTAAAACAATATTACTATTCATCCATATCTTATAACTGCCAGGCAATTATAATGTGCTACACTTTACAATCAGCAATTAATCCTAAATTCACAAAATTGAGAACAGAGCAATAATGCCCATGGCTCATTAAATTTGAACCCAAGGTAAAATACTCTACCGTATGCCCAATATATCACCACCTATGGATACTCCAGCCTCTGTGTTTACATCTCAAAAACCTATTATGTACCGCAGATAGTCTTCACTTAACAAACCTATGGAATCTCCATTGTTAAACTATGCTGTTGTTAAGTAAAATATTACAGGACCACACTGCTTAGCGACAGCAGTTCCGGTAGTCTCCGTTGTAGTCATTAAGAGAGACCCTCACGCTTCCTATGCCCTATTGTGCTAGTCTCTGCTTCAACTCCTCCCACCAGCCTCCCATCTCTGCTCTTCTGTCCTCCCTATACTCCACCACCTACCTTAACTGTCCTCACCATCCATGGAGGATCTTTGCAGTGTGGCCTCTCCAAAGTAACCTTGGAGTAGTCACATAAGGGCCTCCCAAAAGGCAACAACTGCCTCAGTCAAATGTGTCTCATCCACAGAAAGAAGAAAAAGACAGAGAAGAAGGAGTAGGCAGCAGAGTGCAAAGTGGACAAAAGGCAAAAGATGAGGGGATGGATGGATGGATGGAGCTGAAGTGCACGCTGCAGTCATAAATGCAGTCAGACTGTCAAGTGTTCAAATTTTGATCCTGTGACCATGGGGGAACAGTGCAACAGTCACAACTTTGAAGACTGGCCATAACTACCATTTGTTCAGCATCATTGTAACTTTGAATGGTCACTGAATGAATAGCTTGTTAAGCAAGAATTACCTGTTAACAGGATATACTGTTAAGGTGGATTTAACATTATAGAGGCTTTTATTTTTTCCAAATAATGATTTTTGTCTGTAATATTTTCAAAACCCTTGAGTGTCTATTTAAAAATGAAACCCCGATAATTTCAATCGGTCTTAGTTCCAGTCAGTAAAAACAGAATGCAATTTAAAGTAACAAGAAGTTCAGGATTCTTTGTAACACTGTTTAAATTACACAGCCTCAGCTTCAATCTTGACAATAACGATTGAATTCACAAGTCATATTTGAATCCAGACAAAAACTGCAAACCAGCTTCGTCATATTTAATGCACTCAAAATAATAATCTTGAAGCTATACTAAAATATTTCAATGCTTAATTCAACAATACGTACACATTAGTACAGCGGTCACCAACTGGTGGTCCAAGGACCACTGATGGCCCGCAAGAAAATTTTGGTGGTCTGAAGAAAAATTATTTTCATTTCTTATATTTCACTATATCAAGGGTCCTCAAACTACGGCTCCTGGGACAGATATGTGCAATGAATATTTGTGTTGCTGCAGAGAGTCTCCCCCTTCGGGTCTTTTTGTGTGGGTCAGATGGGGACAGAAATTCTGACTTGAGGTCTACTTCAGCCTCCTGGTCCGGGACTTTGGCCAAAGGCTGGAGGGAAGTGTCGCTGGTGGCTAAGAGCCGGAGGACCTTGTTCCACTGGGACTGCATCATGGCCTTGAACTGGCTGACCATCTCAGCCCGCTGAGCCTCCAGGTGCCTGTACCTGACCTTGCACTTATATAGGTCTTTCCTCTGCTTGGAAAGCCTATGTTCGTAGTCCTCAGTGGGGTGATTCTACTGAGCCTCCTTCTTGGTCAGATCCAATTTGAATTGAGTTGTTTTGCCAACTCTTTCTTGTAATGGCTGCTTAGCTCCAACAACTGCTTCCTGTTGGGGCCCTAAAGAGGCCAAGCGGGGAGATGAGGAGTGCCTGGGAGG
The DNA here is from genome assembly GCA_032467955.1 of Pseudoxenodon macrops. Classification (NCBI taxonomy): domain Eukaryota; kingdom Metazoa; phylum Chordata; class Lepidosauria; order Squamata; family Pseudoxenodontidae; genus Pseudoxenodon; species Pseudoxenodon macrops. Next base: position 137,120 of record JANHFT010001368.1, read on the forward strand.
GGAAGGGTGAGTAGAGGCTGGCAAGGCACCCCTCGACATAAGTGACCGAGTTGGCCATGCCCACCCAGTCACATCACACACACCCCTAGCCACACTCACCCAGCCGGTCATTAGGCAGATCATATTAGTGATCCGTGGGATTTAAAATTATGAATTTAGTGGTCCTTGAGGTCCGAAAGGCTGGTATAGGTACCTCAGTACATTTAGGAGAAAGGTAGAGCATATTTTAGAAATACTCTTTGAAAGGTACATTTTTTTCCATTCTTGTTGCATGTGCTGCTGCTGCTGCTCTTTAAAGCCCACACGATAAGCAGCAAGTTCCCCTTTCCCACTGCTGACTAGTGCAGCCATATAGTCCCAGTTACTCAGGGTGCATTCAAGGGGAAAAGAGAACCAGGCATGACTGGCAAAGGGAAGGACAGCCTAATCCAAGCCACAGCAAGCACTGGGGGAAAAAAGTGAGATTTTCAAACCAAATTAGTAAACTAGATGGGCTTTGTTCTGAGTCATCTTCTTTTGTTATTAGAGCATATGAAAAGTAGCATTTTATTTAGCCCTTTTTTTCTCAATAGCTCAGTTCAAGTAACTAATTACTGCACCACATATTTCTTTCTTCTGTTATATGTAGACTAATTACCCTTTCAGGGGATAATTATCCCCCCTCCCTCCCTCACCCCCCAAATTACATTTTCTGCCTTCCAAAGAGACAGAACAAGCAATGCTAAACATTTTCCACTTTTCTCATTTCATTAATGAGAAAAATGAGTGTGAGATATCATATCCTAACATTTTAAGACAAAGGCCATCTAATATGCTAATCTGCGTAATAGCATCAACTGGTACAGGTTAAGATTGAGAGCACATTGTGAAATAGTACTTGAGCCATGAAAATAAAATTTCTTCTCCTTTGGAAATGTAACCTATATGAACATGATTTGCTCTCCATATATACGGTAAGTAATAAGCCCTAATATGTATGTTAAAGGCTGAGGAGATAGGCATGGCGTTCAGTGAGGACTTTAAAGCAGGGTAAAACAATTAAGCCAACTTGCAAATCATCATCTACAATGCTGAGGCTCAAGCGTCCTCTTACACTGACACTCCATGTTAAGTCCCTTTCCCTTCTGAGGTAGATTTTATTACCATGTTGCACACAAACCGTTAATAACAAATTTGATTGTCAATCAAGCTTGTGTCAGTACTGCCATAAATGGTAAATTAACACAACAGTAAGCTATGGAAAGGAGGAAAAATTGAGACAAAATAGACTTGGAAAATGAAGGTATGCAATGCAGGGTTTTGCCATAATTTGTGCCAATTCTTCTAGTAGTTGATCATTAAATACTAAAAGAAACATTTTTGCAAGGGGCGCTTCATGGACTTGATCTGCAAATTAAACTACGGTAGTTCAGTCACTCATTCAAAACATAAGCCAAATGCTTATTTGAATATTGTAAACAAATCAAAAAGCTGCCTGATAAATTGTTACACTGGCTTAAAAATTTTAAATATCCCAATTGATTTTGAGACCACTATTGACTTATTGAATAAGTAATGCTACCGTGTTGCCTAAACTGAATTACTAAGATTTCACACAAACAGATTTAAATTCTTTTTTTTTAGTTACCTCAAAAATGAAAGAAATGGGGTATAATAGTGTCTGTTTGGCTTCAGATATTCATCAGTGAAACCATATAAGCAACTCTCAGTGGTTATTTTCAGCCCAAAGAACTGACAGATATAGCAACCTTATCTGCAGTATTCCAAAAAAGCAAATCCCAGCAGTCAGTAAATTGTGACTGTGTAGTTTATTGTTCAAGTCACAAATGGAGGAGTGGTATGGGCAGCTGTTAAGAAAGGAAATGAAGGAACAGTGTGAGAGAGAAACAGAAGCAGCTGGAAGGCAAGTAGGAAGAAATAGCAGTGGGGGCAGATCCCAATAATATAAAAAAAATCTATCTGCAGTTCATCAGCTTGGAAACCTCTCAGTTCTAGTGTATTTTATTTTGATTTGGAACTGGAAGCATCACTCTTGATGAGTGTTAATCATGATTCAATCAGGATCGTGTTTCATAGCATGACTTTAAATTAAGAAACAAGTTCTTACACTGCGCAGAAAAAAAAATAACATAGTGAAATAACAAGACAAAGAAGAGAACAGTGATCACATTTATAAAAGCAAAAACAAATGAATATTACTAGGCATTATCTCCAGAAAATGGAGATAGCAGAAACGACAACGCAAAACAGAGAAGGCATAGGGAGGAAAGACGAACAGTGAGAAGATAAAAGACAAATAGGGGGGAAATGGGAATGAACAGATGGAGCTAGGAAAAAGCAGAGAAAAGAATGCTATGTCAATTCTGGCAGAAAATACAGGGCTGATATAGGTGATTCAGACTTACTGACGGACTAGAAAATAAAAACAACATTGAAAATAAAACAAAGGAAGGAGGGGGAGGTCATGATTTTGGCAAAGTAATACCTCCAGATGGTCAACAGTTCTTCTCTCTAGCTATAGAAAATCAATGAGTTCAATACACACATATTTCTTCTTGTCTCTTTTAATGTATTTTTGTTCTATTCAATGCCTAGCACATTTTCATTTTACAATGGCAAAGTACTAATCCATTCTCTACCAATTATTATTAATTTCAAGTCTGAAATATCATTATTTCAAAACTCTTCCTACTCCGCTAAGAGGATAGAAAACAGTGCAATGTTAAATGTGACCACTTTCTAGAGACGAGCAGAACTTCAGAAAATATTAACTGTGGGAACAGAAGGCAGATCCAATTTGATTGAAAGGCAAACCATTGGCGCTTCCTCAAGTCCTATGTCTTCTGTTAGCCTTATAAGCTAACCAAATATATTCTTCCTAGATGGATTCATAAATGTGCAGCAAGATAGAAATCTGCAGTTGCAGTAATAAATAATAAGAAAGTGACTAGTGCTTACTAAAGAATAATTATATAATGGCAATCTTTAAATCTGAGCATAAAATTCAACTTTCTCACTATTAATTATGTGGCTCATGATTAGGCACTATTTCCATGAGAAAGACAGAAAAAGATCAATTGTACAATGTACTTTGATTAAACAGACTCTACCAAAGGATTCAGTATTAAAATGCCACTGATCATTGTTGTTTACTCTGAAGTTGTTATCTGTTTCTGAAGTTCAGAAGAAAACACAAGCTTATTTAGCTAAACACATCTGCATCAGCAGTTGGCATCAGCAAAATTCAAAGTTCGCATAAGCCCAAAATACTGAGCAAAAAATAGGGAGAAAATCCTTCAGAACTCTCTAATAAAAACTGCATAAAGGATAGAATTCTGGATAATGTATGTCTGACTAAATAAAATGTAACAAAAGCACTTTGCACAACATAACTATTTGGCATGGCAATATACTTAATAAATTTAGTGCAGGCCCAACCTGAATGCATTTAGTGTTAAAAATCATTAGCTTTTATATCGTAGTTTCTCATATATTAATTAAGTTTAACATATACTATTATAGGACAAGACTACATTTTTCCAGAAACATCTGGAAATCTAATGACCACTGAAAATGTATTGTCATATAGACTATAAAGGACGCTTTGGCATAGGGACATAGCTGTTACAGAACAGGGGGGAAATGAAATACTTGTTACAGATCACAAAATATTCAAATTTTGTGTATTAAGACTTCGTGATTCCATTAACTGAAAGGTTTATCGCTTGTCTAATGAGTTTAGTTTCAGGATGAAAAGCCCTTATTCATTCAAGCATTTTACCAGTTGAAATGATAAAGCAGAGCTGTGTGCCCGTGTTGATGAGTTTTCCAGACTGACATTTAGTGAATGATATAAGAAGAAGTTATGTTTTATACATGAACTTGCAAGTATCAATAGAACAGTAATTCATTTTTTAAGTATATTATGGTGGAAACAAATAAATAAGAACAAATTCAAATCAACACATACTACTATGGATTTTTTTTTATATAAACGAAGATCAAAAGCAAGTGAAGCAGTACATTGATATGGCATGCCTCTTTGTTAACAGGGTCATTAGGTCAGCAGAGACCATATCTCTAATACATAAGAGGCCTGTGTTCAATCTTTCCAGGCCTGATTCTTGCCCTATAATCAAGCTTTACTAAGGAGACTTATTCATGTTATTTATGAAATAATACTTATTTTTTTCTATTTCCCAACCTAGACAAGAGTTTTGCAAAGCTGCTGACAATTAGGTACTCACTAAAGGACATTTTAGATGTCCTGGTTCACACTGTGTGACTTTGTTCTTGGCCCCTTGCTTTTTCCTTCAGAATTTGAGCAAACAAACATTTTCTCAGAAAATAACTGGCAATGTTATTCATTAAGAGATCACATCTTGACTCAGTTGCATGCCTGATTTTGTCCTTCACTTTTCTGAGAAAACATAATCAGAAGCTGGAATCCATCAGAAAGCTATTTCTATACACATGTACACACACACACACACACTTTGAATAAAGTGTTTAAATTTAGGAAAGTCTTGTAAGGCTTGAAGCATTTTATGTGGTAAGAAAATTACTATTCAGGAGATATCAAGAGTATTTTTACCTTTTTTGCAATGTGGATGTCAAAAAATGGTTTGTTACGAACACTAAAAGGTTCTTGTGCTTTGTCAATTTGGCCATTCTTCATTTTATCATGCCGTGGGAGTATAATCTCTTTTTCTATACATGACAGACGAACATTAAAATCACATTCTCCAACCGGTTGTGCCTGCCAAATTAAAATATCAGAAGTCCATGAATACACAATTTATAAAAATTAGATAATATACAAGAAAACGTTCACTTGGGTGTGTTTAACTCAACAATGACTTTCTAACATAGTCATAACTTTGCTCTAGCAGTTAAGTTTAGAAATGAAAATAATGACTGGAAGGGAAACAGGACATCTCCTTTTCTTTTGGAGTTCAAATTGTTCTGAAAATAGTTTTATATTTATTGATTTAAGAGGACACTTCAAACTATGGACAAATCTAACATATTTTATTAACAGTCTCCTTTCTTCTTTGTGCCCAGTACATATTCCTGTCTGCATAGCAGGATTTCAATTATCTAATTTTTTCCTTCATAGTTCTCTGTATTCCATTTTCATTACTTGACTTCTCTTTTTAGTCTTTCTTAAGTATGTACATTCAGTCCATGTTCTTGCTCTGAAGCCTCTCAAGCTTCTATCAATAGTATTCCACATTCCCTCCACTTTCCTTATATAAGCTTGTTGTCCCATCAAATTCTCCACTTCATTTTTTTCCCATCACCCATCTCTAATATTACTTTTACTGTATGAACACCAACAATTAAAAAGGCGTTCACTCTCCCAGTAAAGTGTAACACGCTGGTAGATAATGCATTATGGTCTGTTTATTACAGTGGGTCAAAAAAAGCTAATGTCAATTGAATCAGAGATGTATTGCAGACTAGCAATATAAGCATTCGCTATTCCTCCCTTCATTCATACAAGTGCATTTATTGATCTCAACAAATCTTAAATGATGCCAATAAAACTAAGTAAGAATACAGAGGGCAGCAAAATGTATAGAGAGAAAGGGCTGTAATTATCCTTATGGTTTGCAAGGATAATCTACTACAACAAGCATGGAGTACAACGATTGACCTGGCCCAGAAATTCCAACAAAAAACAGCAAATGTAAGCAATCACTCTGACCAAACAGATGATTTGACAATGCAAACCTTTTCCTTTAAAAAAACATCATTTTTTGCCTAAAGTAGTCATAATTTTCTTATTACTTAAATCCTTTTTAAGACCACTCATTAGAAGTGCTACTACCACTGTCCTCCTGCATTTCCCTAAATCGTTTTCTTTCAAACCAATGGAAGACACCCATTCCTACTTAAAACAACACTAAAATGTTTTATGTCTCAGTATAGAAGAAGTTTCTTTATTAAGACTGGTATGTAAGCTTGTACTTTAAATTATTATCTTAAATACATTGTCATAAAAATAACACTTAATAAAATAACATAAGCTTACTGTCCAAAGCAAGTAATCTAAATATATTTCTTATGCCAATTTATGACATATTAATGATTCAACACATTAAAATGTATTTAATATCAGATTTCACTTTAATTTCTTAATGCTGACCTTTAAATAATGAAGTTGGATTTCTACAAATAGCACAGCTAATTAAAATTGAGGACTACAAATATAAGATAATATATATAAGAAAGGGTTTGTGGATATGTGTGCATCTTTGTGTATGTGTATATGTATGTCAGAGAGAGAGAGAGAGAGAGAGAGAGAGATTTCTCTCATGTTCATTCAAATATATATACACACACACACACATCCATATAGCAGAAAGTTAAATCATCAGATAGACTTGAGAATATTTAAATAACTCAAAAGTAAAAATGGCTAGTCTAATCAAAATATTTAACTTTTACCAAAGAACTAGAAGCAGCAATTTTTATACTAGAGTTTTAAAGAAGTCTAGGAGATCCATGGAATGATGTATTTATGTATTTATTTATTAAGCCTTTACATGCACAACTTTTGTTGAAGAGGAATCCCTATGGATTTTGGAAAAAGGTAAACCTCAACTATTTTTCTGTGTAATTTCAGAGTATAAAGAAAAACATGGACAGAAATGATTCAACAGAAATGGCATAATCTGAGGAGCTGTCTTACCCAATGGGAATGGCTCATTCCCACTCACTTCAGTGGAAGAGGCCTACTTTGGATCCTTCTGCCAATGAATTTCAGCTGGTGGAATCCAAGAGAAGAACCTTTCCTTTTATGGCCTCGACCCTTTGGGATATTCTCTCTCCAGAGGTGAGGTCAGCCCCACACTCCTGCCTTAATGAAAAAAGCCTTTTAAAACCTGGTTCTGTCAGCTGGCCTGGAGCCCCAATAATGGTGTTCTATGCTGGAGATGGCAGATGAACTAGAGAGAAGATCTCCATGTCACCAGTCCTTTGGTTTTTAATCTTTAGATAATCTTTCTTAAACTTAACTGTGTTGTATTCTATTGTTATCATCCTGTAAGACGCCTAGAGTTGCTGCAATAGGGGAATGGGCAGCATATAAATGTAATTAATTACCAAGGGAGCTTCCCACATCATTCTGATAAGAATATTTCACTGAAAATTTGAACAAACAATTCAAGATAAAGTAAGCCACCTGTTTGCAGTTGAGAGCCACATTTAGTGTTTCTTTGGTTTAGCAGTAGGATAATGATACAGAGTAAACAAGTCACAGAATTTATGTGGGAGCAGCCATTATTTTCTTGACTTTGTTGGAAAGGGGCTAGAGATTTCTTCTTCTTTTGAAATCTTTTTAAAGTTTACAGTATATGTTTTATACATTTCCTGACAATTATCAACTACCGCATGTTTGACTGTAACATGTGGCCCAGAGGCCACTGGTTGTTCATCAAGAGGACCAGTCACTTTATGGTCAAACTGATTAAGAGAAAATAATTCCTTGACCCAAACCTCGTACACTCATAGTACATTACATTATATATACAGGAAAGTCAATATCTCTCATATAGTCACTGGAATTTTTTTTTTGCACCAATGCTAAATGGATAAATTATCCGTAAATCAAAATGAAATAAAAATTTCAGACCACACTCAATTCTATATCATTATTTATAAACTATCATGGTAAGTTTTGTCTAAGATAACAAAGAAATAGTAACCCATTTCCTACTAATGGACCATATATGTGAAGAGACTGTCCATTATTCTCAAGTTATCTATTGAACATGCTTGTACATTGTCATGGTCATTTACATCATGGCATAATCACCACAGATGCCATAAGATAACAGAAAAAATAATTTACCTCATCCGCCTCATGTATATGAAAATTTGATACACTGCATCTAAAGTGTGCTGGGGAGGGGTCCATTAAATTGAGGTTTCACAGTGTTTTATTGTTGCAGCATATTAGGGTTTAGCTTAAATTTAAATGTGAGGCACAAAAACTTTAAACACTTCTCAATTAAAGTATGTGCTCAATTTCACAGTTCATTTGAAATAATTAGTAATACTTTCCTAGCAACAAAATAATACTGAAGCATAAGAAATAAAATATTTAGAGTTCTATTAGTGGGAAAGTCTCAGTAGTTATAAGAACACAAACTGGACACTGTATGGGGTAGACCAGATATATGTAAAGACCAGACAGGAGCAATGTAAGCAGGACAGAGAGGCAACTCAAGTATGCCACCAACAGACCAAGTTGCAATAGTGGTTGAAAACAGCTGCCAGAACCACTGGTCAATCATCAGCACAGAAACCTGTCAATTTAGGAAAGAATGATATCTACTGCATTTCCCCAGAACAAAGGCAAACCTAATTTTATGAACTCTGCCCTTCCCTCAAACATGTGGCCAGGAAATGTAGTATAACAAAAGTCCTGTGAAAACCTAGCTTTTCTACTAGGTTGCCAACTTTTAACAAAATCAGTCCTTCCTTTCCCCAATGAACACGTGCACATGACATATTTGTGTGTCTGCAGGTGTGTAAATATAATCTACATCTGCCAAAAAAGCTTTAAAAAGCTCCATGGTTGGGATAAAAATAAACTGAATTAATTACTATTAATTTAAATTATGTGCCTCTAAAATATGATTAATACCTGTAAATAAATTAAAAATAAGAAAATAAATTGAACCCCCTCTAAACAAACCCATAATTATCTATCACACATAGAAACATCCAAATACATTCCCCACCCTTTTCTTTCAAGCATCAAATAGGAAGAATACTGAATGAAGATAGACAACAGGAACAACAGCTGAAAGCGGTAGAAACACAAAGGATGGAAGTAGGGAAAGGGGAAAGGTAACTGGAGCGAGGATGAAAGGAAAATGAGAGGTGTCCTATTTAAATGTTAGAAACCTAGCTAAAAGTCACTAGGTAAATCTCCCCTCCCAAATAAACTCATTCTCAAAAGCATTCACAGTTTTTTGTATAGCTTGCAATTATCTGCAACTCCTGCCCAGTTCTTTTATTTTCTACAGCTTTTGCTATTCTTAGCAGTCCCCTCACTGATCTAGGAAAAGAAAGGCTAGTCTTAAATAGGTTGTTTCCAGGAAATCTTTTCATCTAAGTATTCCAAATTTCTAATACCTGACCATCTTTAAGTTGGTATTTTTAACATTCAAAAGGGGGCAGAAGGAAGGGAGGGAAAGAAAGAAAGTGGAAAACTACATAAGATACTAAAGAGACCACAAGGTGGCTCTGAGCTGCTACAAAAAACAGCAATTGGCCCAAAATATTACAGGATTTTTAAAAAAGAAATCAAAATGTTATAGATTCCAAGAACACTCTTTTAAAAAACATTCTGAATATTCATGATAGTTGTTTGGTATACGCATGAATGCCAAAATCAAACATTCTGTACTATTGACGTGTACAGAAAAATAAAGAAGAGCTAAAGAATTAAAGAATAAACACAACCCAGAAAACCCAGATGAGAAATCTAGCAAAAATTCTAGGCTATTTTCTGAAAATAAATAAACACACACACACACACACACACACACACACACACACACACACACACACACACACCAGAGGAAGGGGTAGAGTTAATGTATTTGACAAGGAACTATCACATTTCAGATGATGTAAATTGTGAGTCTCAAGTCTGCAGCTTTAACAATGCTTAAACCAATATCCTAGATCTGACTTTAAGAATCTTGCTTGTAATACATACCGGTAATGTAATGATTATATGTCTGTCTTAAGTGACTTGGATATACAACTCTAGATAAAAGTATTCTTAAATGTTACAGCAATTGCATAAATATTGCTTGTGTACTATTCCAGTGAGATTCAAAGTATGACTTTTGAAAAATAACCAAATCCTAATTCTTTTCCTCACAAGCCTTTATTTAATTGTGTCTTCATTAACAAATTTGGGTTTCAAATTTTTGAAGCCTTTTTTAAGCTGAAGGAACCAATTGAATTCTCTGACACCTATTGTAGAAATGATATGAATAGGAAATGGGTAAATTAATTCATCACATACTGACTAAATTATGAGCTCCAGACTTTGATTGTAAGGCCAGAATGGCCCTATATTAATTTGTCTGACCTCCTGTAAAGAAAATTACATCTCTTCCCATTATTTAACATTGAAGAATCCAATTTGCATTTAGACAGACCTTGTCTAAGGAGAAATAACTGTCCTCGTTTTGAACAGTACATTTTATTTCTCCTCTCAGAACATGAAGGAACTACTAAAGTAGTTGACTCCTTAACCACCAAAATCTTTGGACCAGTTGTTTTGACTAGCTTTTAATCTCATTTTTCCATTATTAGGAAGAGAAAGCTGCTTTCCGTTGTCATTTAGAGAACCAAAGGTCATCAGCAACTTTTTATCTTCTAGGAAGAACAAAGGGGAGGACAGCTTAGTCCATTCATATAAGCTGCTTTGTGAGGGTAGCAAACAGTCTGGCCTATTATCAGGAAGAGACTGTGAGCATTTTCTTTTTTGCAAGCATAGCACAGCAGGATAATAATTAGCCTGGACTCAATTTTATTTCTGGTATTGTCAACACATTTTTTTGCATTAAATGTTTCCTATCTTATTGCTTTCCTAACATCTTAAACCTCTTTAGTCTGTAAATAAAGAGAGAAAATTCAAGTCATTTTTGAATGGTTCATTTTTCAAGCCATTATAAATCGACTAGCCTGACCTCCTAAATAAAACACATGAACAAGAGTTGCCCCCAAGCTTAGACATAATGAGAAGAACTTATGTATTAAAACTCCACCTTGTATAAATGTCAAAGAAAAAGAAGACAGGACTAATAGCCATTACTTAAGGATGTAACATGTGCGTGTGCACACATATGCATGCACACCTTCAAGTCATTATTGATTCCTGGTGGTTGCCTGGATAAATCCCGGCAGTTTTCTTGGCAGAGTTTTCAGAAGTAGGTTGCCCTTGCCTGCTTCCTAGGGCTGAGAGCAAATGACGGGTTCAAAGTCACACCGCTGGCTTTGTCTCCAAGGCATGGCTACAACTCAGTCTCCCGGTTTCTAGTTTGGTGCCTTAAATCTCTAGAACAAACTGGCTTTCTGCCTATGTTGCTTCTTGCCAAATCAAATATTATTAACCTTTCATTTTTTGTAATTAAACCTTTTTATCTAGCATAAAGACAGTTTATTGACTTTAACAAATCTTTATAGCTTGACTGCTGTTAATGGCCCTTTTCCAATGAAGTCCTGCTTCTGTTTCTGCTGATAACATATAGGCTGAACTTGTCCTTCAGTTGGAAGCACAATGCTGCCTAGTAAAGTCCCATTAGAGGTTCCCACTGAATTCAATGTAAGCTAAAATATTTTGACTCAAACATTACTGATTGCAACCACATTTAGTATATTGAATCAAACAATCTTTTGCATCTTTAGTCCACCAACTTCTAGAACATCTTATTAATAGCTTTACGGAATAAGAATCAATATTCTCTAACAGAATCTTTTCTGATGATAAGAAAAACTATGTTTCAGCAAAGAAGCAAACAAGTTATAAAAAATAATTTACTGAATTAAAAACAATACTGTATTGACGAAATAGTAATGAGAGGCAGAGAGAACAATTGACTCAAAATAAATTAAAAAACAAATAGAACAAAGAGCACACTTTAGGTACATAACAGAAGTTTTGCCTTTCCTTCTATTCTGGGCGTGCTAAATCTGTAACAAAAAATTTACTGCTCTCTCTGTTCAATAAGGCAAAAGGTAATTGTACCCTAAATAAATTTATTTATTTATTTATTTGATTTCTATAGCCACTTAGCAAACGACTCTAGGCAACTCTAAAGAATGAAGCTACACCTGCAGTGCTTCTTCATTAGTTTCCTACATCTCCTCACTTTTTTTTAAAAAAAATCAGTGTTTATCTTAACTACAGTGAACAATAATTCTTCAAGAACTTTTAGAAAAACTTGGACTAACTTTAGAACTCAGATAGTTGTATCATTCAAACCACTGTAAACATATTTGAAAGTGCATTCTATATTATCACAAATATGGCAATCTCTTATATGTTTTATATCATTTGACTGAAATAATTGTGTGCATTATTCTGATCTTTCCAATGGCACGTTTGATTTATCTATATTTATTAAAAACATTCCTCCCTTCTAAAACCTACAAGTTACATAGACAATTGGGCTAATCAAAATATAACATACTTACATTGAATTTTATTATGTCATATATCAAGTACCGAGGAACAACTTGACCATTTACCTTGTCAATTATCATTTCCTTAAAAAGAAAAGAAAAGCAAAACAGTATTTTAATATTCACTCAACAACTTTGGCAACAGTTCAACAATTAATTTTAATTAAAATTATTTTATGCAGATTTCCACAACTGATTTAAACTAAAACATTATTTTATACTGGACGCTGTTTTCAACATGGTTGATTTTGATTTATTTTTGTCTTTTGTCAAAATCAAGAAGGCAACTGAAAGAGATGAGTGGGAATGAAATGGAATGATGTAGCAGCTTTCTTAGAATTTTATCATTTCTTTTTATCTTCAAGAAAACAATTTACAATATCAACATTTTAGGAATATTTTTTGTAAAGCAGATCCATTTAGAATTCCTGTTCATAACCAACCACTAGCAGAAAATAACTGGGAATCCATAGAGATTATAATAAGCTATTGTCATTCTAAGGCAAAGCTACAGCCATAAATTCATCCTACCTTTCATTAACATGAAATTAATCAAATCCAGGAATTGCAGCATTACTCTGCTGGAGGCAATAACTATTATGAGCCATGATGCAGAATCTGACTCTGACCTTGAATCTGATGATGTTGCTCCTGTCAGTGCTTCAAGATTGTCAGCCCCAGGAATCAGTAAGCCAGGATTCAACCAGGGTTGAATAGACACAGATATGTCCTGTTCCACTAGAGCAGACAGGTGACTATGCACACACACTCTAAGGCCTAGGTTAGATGCATACTGAGTCAAGCAGAACAACAATCCTTGATGACCCTCTTCACTAAGCAAAAGGTGAGGCATGAGTAATTGCAGACAGCTGTCTGCAGACAGATTTAGATAGCTCCTTTGCAGTCTTTGTTGAAGACAACCATTTGGCTTCCCAGATCATGACTCTTCTTCCTGCTTCTTGTTTGTGATCCCTTGACCAGCTGACTATCTGATTTGGCTTTCTGTGACTCCTGGAAAGTATTTTGACTAGGATTTGGACTCTAATGACACTTTTCAGGCAAGCACTCTCTGGTAGGCATTTGAATTACATTTCAGTCTGTTGTTATTTACTTCAACTACAGTAAACAAGTTCTGCGTACTGTATCTGTGTGTGCCTGTAACTTTGAAAGAAAACAATAGCTGAGAACAACAGTAGTCTCTATGAATATTTCTATTATCCTTGTTATGTTGCTAAGGAAACAAAAATAACTATGGGATAATCGGGTGACACTCTGAACTGCCAATAAAGAATTCTGAAGAACTAATAGATTTAGTTGCAAAGTGATTATTTTTAACAAGCACTTTATATTTTATTAGAACTATTCCTGGTTTTCAATGCACTACATAAAAATAGGCCAATATTCAGGCCAATATTAAACCTAAGGAGCCTATGACTCCTGTTGAGACTTGTGCTGCAATGGCTAATATGTCCTCTGATTTATTCTTAAATGTCTATTAATTTGTTTTTGTTTTTATCTTCTAGGTTTAGATGAAGAAACACTCTACTTCTGAAAGAAAACCCTCTCACACTGCACTGAAGTCATTGGTCCTCAGAAAAGATAAAGGAGCAAATCTGAAAAAGATATCGCACAACGTTGGATTGAAAGTTATGGGTTGGGTAAGGGATCTCATTACTGCCTGTCAGTTTAAATAAACCCAAGTGTGAAACTATATAAAGTGATGGTGATTAAAGATTTTAAAAGATATATCATGATTCATTTCTTTCTCTACCAGCCACCACGAACATCGTTGTGGTTACTGTAGAGACAAAATGAAGGCAAATGCCCATGTAAATTGCCCTGAGCTTCTGGACAAAAGGCAGAATATAGGTCAAATGAACAAACATGCTTAAAATACTCAAGAATTAAATACACTCAAGAAATGATGTATAGATACATTTTGCTCTAACAGCAGGGCATTTTTGTAAAGTTCCATGGTAAAATAAATGTAGTAGGATCTCTGGCCAAGGACAAATTTCAATCTTTCAATTGATGACTAACATGACAGAGACACATTCCACCACTAATGATCTATCACAACCTGTAGCATAAAGAAAACTTGCTTTGTAACGGGATTTTTTATAAAATGATGTACTACTGATACTTGTCACCAGACCAATTTTCTAGAATCTATAAAGTTACTTCAAATAGGCTGGAAATGTGAGCATGAAGAGACATTTTATCATGTTTGGTGCAAATGTAAAAAAAAAACCAAAACATTTTGGATACAAATGCACACACTAATTCAGAAGATTCTAGCGGTTAAAATACAACTAAAACCAAATTCCGCATGGGACATGCCGAGATGGCTAAATTAACTTCTTCAATTAGACAAAAAACATCTACATTGATAGCTGACTGGTAATCCCATGCAGATTTTTCACATGAAATGGGGAAGAAGGAGGGAATTGCACTTATGGTTTGTGGTTTTGATGATTAGAAAAAAAAACCTGTATAATAGAAAAAGAGTGCTTTTTTTCCCCTTTGTAATCACACAGCAAGAATTAATTTTGTAAAGGTATTTCTATTTGCTAGGAGCCATGGTGGCACAGTGGTTAGAACGCAGTATTGCAGGCTAACTCTGCTGACTGCCAGGAGTTCAATCCTGTCCATCTTAAGGTTGACTCAGCCTTCCATCCTTCTGAGATCAGTGAAATAAGGACCCAAAATGTTGGAAGCATTATGCTGACTCTCTAACCCACTCATAGAGTGCTGTAAAGTGCTATGGGACAGTATATAAGCCTAAGTGCTAAGTCTCAGTATATAAGTCTAAGTGCTATTGCTGCAGAAGGAACTGGAAGCTTCTTTTTTCTGCTCTTTCTGCAGTTTTTTTTCTTTTCTCCTTTAACTCCTTATTAGTTTGTGCATTTATGTTTTTTGTAAAACTTTTAATAACATTTCTTAAAAACAAAACAACTGTTGATTGATGCATTTACTTGCAATTTCATCAAAGATCACTGCAATATTAGGTTAAAATAAAGTCATATTTGTTCATCTGTAGAATGATGGTACCAGCAAAAACAGAGAACTATTTCTATTAAAATTTATCACTTTTAATAGTTCTCTGATAAGGTCCACTTCCAGAACTTGGGAATAAAAGCAATAAAATAAAATAATTTTGAGTGTGGCTATAAGAAACCAATAAGGACACATATTTGGTAAATAGCAATTTATTTTGTGAACCCTAGGAGTCTATCTGCGTTTTACCATTACAATAATCACTACAAAATCCAATACTGAATTTAAGGAAAATATGATTCTGCAAAGAAAACCTCTTACCCCATCCAAAAGAGTATTTTCTAAATGCACACGTGGATCTTTACGAAACGGAAACTCCAAATTAGACACATGAAACACAGAGTTATCTCTGTCAATCATATAAACTTCATTCTTACCATCAATTAACATCATATACCTAAGGGGGGAAAAGAATGTAATATCAATTAAAGTCCTATTTCCTTCATAATGTTTACTCTAGTTACTGACTCTTATCCCTCTTAACAAACATTTTTTTCAAAAAGAAAGGGGAACTGCTACTTTCAACTCAAGCTGAGTTTGAACCATTGGTTTTTTAGGATCATCTATTGTTCATGTAATTTCATACTACATTTGAAACGACATTAGGCAAAACAGATATACATAATTGAAAATTATACATTGCATACTCTTTAAGTAAGCAAGAACACAATGAATGCTAGAGCATAAATCTTCATGCTCAGACCTGCCTACAGCTTGCTAAAAATTGCATTTGTCAAGGCTGGAACAAAACGAAATTCCCAAAAAAATTATGTATGCATCATTGGAACATTGGAACAAATCTCTTTAATGCAGACAAGCAAAGGTGTCCAGTTACTTGCATGAATTATTTTGAACCAAAGGAATAGCAGACAACTTGAACTTCAGAGCTAAATACTTGCCAAGAAAGTCAATAGCAAACCATCTTGACAGATATACAGCACATTCACATATTCTGTTTGTAACTTGATGAACAATGGAATATACCTTAATTATATAATGAATGTTCATGAAGCTCTTTTAAAAACTACCTGTAGAAAACTCCAGAATTCATTCAACATTAAAAATACTTAATATAGTTTACTATCACATTATTTTACTGCTTTTATAGCCAAGTAATTTAAGCATCCTTAATAATTACTAAATCAACCTACAGTATATATTTGTATAGGTTTGATGATTTCCAAATTGTAACTGAGAAAAAACTAAAACTCTATTTATTAGAAATTTAGGCATTTCAGAACTCCAACCTGCCATGAGCATTAAAAAACCCTCCCTTTTTACAACCCTATAATCCATTAATTCGGGGTAGACTCGGGGCGACTGGATGGAGCTGGCTGGATGTCCTTCCTGAAACCATGCAGAATTCATAGGAGATATTTTTTTGTTTGCGCCCTAGGAGAGAAAAATCTGCCTCTACCTAGGATAGAACTCTCAACCTTACAAGTGGGAGGCAAGTGTCTTTACCACTAAGCTACCATGTAGCTCAAGGATAAATAACTGTAATACTTTATATATTAATTTGTATTTAGTACTGAACTCATAATATGCTAAATATTAACTTTCTTTGGGCTTTCTTTTTTAATATTAAAGAAAAACTTTTTTATGACTAAAAATCTAAAAGTTTTTTTCTTACCATAACCTCTGCCCCATGTTACATGGACAACAACATTTCTATTGTTTCTAACAACAAGGACACTATTAGGACTATCATATTTGGACAAGTATTTAGAGTTGTTTTCAGTGGATTTTGTCTGTCTAACATGAAATTATAATGCAATTGCCAACCTTCCAGTGGTTATGAGGTTTTACGTTTTTCTATTCTTCCTACTTATTAGACACCACGATATACATATTTACCTGAATGTATTTGTATTATAAACCAACAGCCATTTTCAGAATTAACTAAATTGATGTTTCATCTTTTTATTTAAATAATAAGATTTTTTTTCCTCTTTGGGTTTCTAGAACAAGATTTCTTTCATTTATTTAACTACAGGAATTATATATAGTATCATTAGCTGATAACCGCAGAACATTATGTTTGCAATTCTCTTTCCTTATTTTCTACATTGGGAATTGGGAATTAATTAATTAATTGGGAATTAGCACTTCTGCAAATTTACAAAAGTAAACATAGTCTCACAAATCACATGATTTTTAATAAAAGATTCTAAGTTAAATAATTACAAATTGCACATTTAAATTAAAGATATAAATGCAAGTGTACAAGAAAAATCATATAGCACGAAAGAAACAAATTTCTAATATGCATGTCATTGAAAAGGAATCGTAAAGACTTGGAACCAAGATTTCCAATTATTTTAAAACCAATAAGTAGCCAACATCAAGCTACCATTCATTTTAATTTGCCACACAGGTTTATAATAAATTGAATTCCTTAAGAGATGAAGATTATAAAAGCAGTACTTATATGTGAGAAATCAGTCCATTTAATATTACTATATGTTAATAAGCTTAAATATGCACTGATAGAATGTTAGTATAACTGAAGTGGTAAAGCAGGACATGACATTCATAGCTAGATGATAGTACTCCAACACCATGAATCCCTGATCCTTGTGGGCAGCACAGAAAAATACCATTTGGTCAATGATATCAAAGGCTACCAAGCTGTCTGAAAAATCAGGAGGGATGTGCTTGTTCCCTCCATCCTTTGGTCTCCTTACCTGTGAATTATTGCATTCTGCTTTACATTGGGCTGCTCTTGAAAGCCACCTAAGAGCTCTGCAGAATGCAGCAGCATTTCTATCATTCATAAAACAACATCTGCGCCAAAAGTCATATGACACTTTCACACTGACTCTTTTTAATTGTGCACTTAAATTCCCTCAGGGCCTAAGCTCAAATGAGTAGCATGGATTGTGGGATAGTTTGCAAAAATGTGTGTTCATTTTTCTTGTTATTCTTTTGTACAGTTTCAATGTTATAGAATTATGTGAGCGAGTCAGGATGGAGTTGGATAAAAACAAATAAATGTCATCAATCCTGGTACCCCGAGTTGCATCTTGGAGGAACTGTTCTGTTTTAGTTCAACAATAGTGAGGGATTTATTGATTGATTCCCTAGACTTATGGCTTATTCTGTCCTATAGGCCAGCAGCCCCCAACCTTTTGGGCAAGAAACTGGTTCCGTGGAGAGAGGTTTTTCCACAGACCGGAGGAGGCATGGTTTTGTGTGCTGCCTGCATCCCGCGGATGGGGCTTTGCTTTTGTGCGGTCTGATTTCTGGCATACCGTGGCCAAGTGGCATTCCACAGACCAAGGGTTGAAGACCCCTGCTATAGGTTTCCCTCTTGTTCCCACTCTGTTCAACATCACATGACATTGCTAGGAGAAATGATATGGAGAGCCACATTTTGTGAGTACAGGTACAATGCCTTTTACCATCCAACTCTAGAAAGTAATTGGTACCCTCGAACATTGTGTTAGTTTAATAATAAGCAAGCCAAAATAAACTCTATTAGGTATTCTGGAGCAATAACAATCCAGGCTCTGAGATTAAGGTTCAACTTGTTTTCAGGCTGCTTTTCCTTTTAAAGATCCAGAATGTGTTCCAATGCACTCTTGTTCTCTCAGCATTTAGGATATTTGTAAAGAAAAAAAAATATTCCATCAAATTCTTTATTTTAATTTTTTAATTGATCCTAACATTATTTTAATTTACACTTTAACGGTTTGAATTCTGAATTCCTCTTTAATTTTCACCATCTATCTTGTCATTTAAGTAGGAAAGTAGAATATATAAGTATATATAGTATATATACTCAAGTATATAAGATAAAAGATGGAGCAGGAATTATATCAGAAAGTACTAGTAATTTACTGGATGATCTAATTACCAAACATTTAATGTTTTTAAGAAGAAGTCTCCTTTCCCCTTAAAATACAGACCTTGTTGACATCAGTTTGTTCAATGAAATGGAGTAATCAATTCTAAATTATGATCAAACAAAGCTAGCTGCTTTGGAAAGCAAAGACAGAATTTTGTTGAAGAATAATATTTTCCATTTTGGTATTGAACACATGTTCAGAATCAACCCTGCTTCCATGCATTATTTTAAATTCTAATATAAATTAGATCTCATAAACCTAAATTCTTCCCATTCTTGCATTAAAAGGTTGCATTGAAAAGAGGAGAAAAAATGAGATGTAGTAATTTTATAAACTATCAGGAAGCGATTTCATTAACATCACTTCAAAGAAACATTTAATTTTACTTACTACATCCCAGCAATACTTTTGACCTGAGGGGGGGAAACTGTTTTATTTACTGGTTTTGCCTATAAGCATCTCTGTGCATTTGCGAAATGCAACCACTGTGATTTTATGCCGAATTACGTAAACCAATAGAAACCCCCAATCATCAAAATATTATTTATGCAAGTTAGAAGTTAATCAGGTTCAAATGTAACAACAGATGTTGCACGGGAAAGCAGACTGAGCTAGCATGTTCACATTTGGCTTGTTACAGCTAACAACTATGTGCATGTTATTAAAATGCAACAATTATTTTCCAAAACAAAAACAATTTCCTCAAGCTAAAGGAACATTGCCTCTATGTGTTTCTTTTAATAATTTCAGGAAATTACAAGTAAGCCTCAAAAGCAAAATGATTACATTTCCTAACAATTGGATTTCACATACTCGGTTTTGGTCAGTTTGCAAATTTCTACACATAAAATGTAGGATTACCTTCTCATAACTGCCATTTATTTCGCAGACTATCAACATCTTTTTAAAATTATCTGTAGGTTTATTCTCCTAAAGACGAGTGTCTCATTACCTTTGCTATGCCATTCAGGCCTGAACATTCAACTCTACTCATTAGAAAAAACATCTGCTACAAACATTATTAATGAGGTATGTATCTAGGGACTGGAGAAAGCCACTAACCACCTGGGCTAATTATACTTTTTATTATAAAATCCAAGAGCACCACATATAGAGAACAAACCTCTCCTTCCTGTGATAATTACCTTTCCTGTATAATTTCAATTTTGATAACCTACTTCTTCCAAAGCTATAATGTTTGTAAAACTATAGCTCCCTGAACTATTAAATTTAGAAGCCACCTTACTTCAGAATGACTCTGGGCAGCTTATATTTAAATAGGAAAAAGAAAGAAAGAATTAATCTAAGTATCTGCAAAAACTATCAACCAATCAGTCAGGGATCCCCAAATATCCTATCCTAGGGCTTATAAAACTAGACAACCTTTTAACAACTTGTGCAATATCATCAAGATAGCACCAAAATGAAGCTCTGGAGGTGTTATAACGGAGAAGGTATACCTCCTGGGTCCCAGGTGACAATGTCAGATGTTGGTTCACCTTAAGTTCTCCTTCTCCATGGTCATCTTAGAGGATGTAGGAACAATTTCTGTTCCTACTCTAACAGAGTATCGTTTTTTAATAGACTATCTCTAATTTGTACAAGATGCATTCCAATTATGCTAACTTGGAAACTTAGCAATGTGTTCATTTTTAAAACATTTACACCTAACAATATGATATCAGAAAAAATACTAATACCAACGGACAAGATAAAACAAACTTTTTTTAGTATTTCTCAGACTGCCCCAATAATTATCTTTCTACCAAGTTATTAAATGTAAAAGCAAACTCGAAAAAAATTGTATGGCTATAACCGTATCAAAAATTTTCAACGATCAATTCAAAACATCTGAATCTAAACAATTTCAGAATTAGAGGGGAAATATGGAAAGGAGCTTAGCACATTTATCAAATGGCAATCCTACTTCTCAGAAAAGCAGATTAAGGTAAGCTGCATACATAAAGCAGCATTACTTACTCTACATTTTCATCAAAATCACAGATTTTAATATAGAATACAAGACTTCTGCTTAAAGACTATTATTATATAAAAGTAAGGCCCCATAGGTAATTTATTATATAAATTATATTAAATCTTTAAATTCATTGCCATTTTTTCCTAAGCATTTCTTACAGATTGATTGTGCCTTTGAACATTTTTCTCTCAAAAAAAAATCATTAATAAAATGAATAAAACATATTGTGATCAGCCTATGGGACCTGACTTTTGGTATACCCTGTCTGTTAGGAAAAATGTACAAATGAAATATGCAGCCTTTGTCAGTATATATTATGTTATTCACAGTTGGATGTAATCTTCTTTAAATTATCCTGACTACAGCTGCTTATTTTCTTAACAGGTCAGCTTTCATGTACTTCTGCTCTTAATTTTGGTTAATCGAAGGCATTAGTTAAGTACCCACCTGCACACTGACCAAAACAACAAGCACCCAACTGATCTTACGTTGTTCTTCCCCTATCACATTAGTGAATAAGGTTAATTGGGTGTTGCAGCATTTAATATCCCATGTTAGTACATAAATAATTCATTGGTATGTGCTAAAAGCAAAACGATCTCATTTTTATTTGGAGACTGACTTTAATAAGCACCGTAGCATTTATACAATTAAAAAAACCTTCCTGGTAAGACAAAACATGCAAATTAAAACAAAAGATGAAAAGTACTGGTGTAACACATATAGAAGCAAGCTAAAAATATTCAGACTGAAGATTTTACAACCATGGTATAAACTAATTTATTAAACTGTAAGGCTATATAAAACTGTACCAATAGATTTTTAAAAAAACCTAATGTATCAGAATTAGTGAAATGACTCCTTTGATTCACAAAGAACTTCAACTTACCGAGTTCCGTCTGCTTTCCAACTTACTTTATATGGCTTTTTCTCTAACAATTTAATATTCTGTTCATCCATGGAAATAGGCTGTGCCCCAGGGAATCCAGTCCTAATGAGAGGAGGTGAAAAAGGATCTTAAATAGTACCCAGTACCAACCATTTCTAATCAGTCTTTCATAAATATCAATTTTAGTATGAGTTTGAAGGTATGAATATTTTTAATAAGGTGGACTAAACAATCTTCCATTGCTGGATCTTCAGACAATTTCCAAATTAATGTAGATTTTGTTATGAAGATTATTTAGGACACTGCACACTACTTAACTTCAGACCCTTTTATCATCAGTTTAATACTGCAATTATAACATTAAAATGTAGGAGTTGATAGTTGAGGATTAAGGATTGACAAGAATTAGCTGAAAATGATATTAGAGATTGTTAGATAGCTTTCCCACACCAGTGTAGAAAAGTGAACTGCCAGTTCCTTTTAAAAGCCTGAACCTTTCCTCTTTTTCAAATGAATGAGTTACTTTCAGATTTTTTAATGGAAGAAATAAATATTTTAGAAACAATTTTTGGAGTAGTGCTTCTGGCATTTAGCTAAAAGCCAAGTGGCTTTTGGGTTTGTTTTATTTTATTTTATTCTAGATAGAGTCAAGCTGCTATAGATTTCAGAGATTCAAAGACAGCAACAATTGGACTATATGTAACCTAACTGAAAAGACTTTGAGAGGCATACATACCAATAAAGAAAGCAAAATGTTATAAAAAATAAAGTAAGGTAAATCTAAAAAAAAATTCCTACATAATATATTTCACAAATATTTCCAGACAACTTGGGAGAAGTACTATGTTTATTGGTAGTGAGAAGACTAATAGTATGCACGAAGGACTTGTTGCCTCATATACTGAGAATCAAAACAAATATATCCAACTAGACATATAAGTTATATCATTCTTATTTAACTAGTACTTTTTTTTATAATATGAACATTATAGTTCTTGCATTCATTCATTCACTCATTGAAATAAATGTAGATTCTTCTGGGTCAATCACAGTTGATTCAATATTACTGAAAAATTCTCAGAATTAATTTCAGTGGAATAAATTATAGGTGTATCAATGGAATTTTAAAAACTCAGTTTTAAGGCTGTACAGGTTTGTGAAAATGCTGTCCCTATAGCTATGTTTTTTATACCAGCATCATGTAGAAGAGCGGGGGGGGGGAGTTAAGTCTGCCATCAACTTAGAGTTGTTACATTGCTACAAGTCCAGACCCCCCCTTGAATTCCGTTGCCTCTTATCTAGTGTCAATAAAGTGCTGACAGTTGACTAGATTCTTATGTATAAGCTTCAGTTATAAATTCTGAATTGCAACTTAATGAACATATGGTCCTGATCCTGATATATCACCACATTTGAATCAACCACTTCATAAAAGCTCATATGATCTTATCTGAAGATGCCTCTTATTTCATTATTTCAGTCATGCCAGTTCCTAAAAAAAAATCTAATGATGATACAGGTTCTCATTTACAATCAGGCCTAAGCAAGTCCCATAATCCTTAAATATTATCCATGCTAACTAACAGGTTTATGAGAGCTAAAGTCCAGATCATCAGAAGGGTACCACTTTGTTTAGCTGTATTTATTTATTTATGAGATTTATATGGCCATTCATCTTAAGTTAAGTCTGGGCAGCTTACAACAACTCTAAAATGAATAAATAAAACAATCATACAAACAATAAACAAAAAAACAAAAAACAGCAGAATTGTTTCCCTTGTGACGCCCATGGCAGGCTCAGCTACCTTCCTTCCCATAAAATCCTAGGATCTGGATAAAAAAACAAAGTTTAAAAGCCTTCCAAAAGGCTAGAAGGGTGGGGGGGCTGTCAAATCTGCAGCAGAAAGATGTTTTACAAGTTAGGGGCAGCTATGGAGAGAAATCATGCTTTTAAGGTCCCATTAGATGACAAAATATCAGGGACGGGACCTAGAACATACACACTGAACATACATACACACGCTTTCTGATATACGGAGAATAGCAGATATTCTTAGAGAAAGGTAGACCCACAAATAACCAGGTTCCATACCATATCGGGCTTTAAAGAATCTAACCAGGACCTTGGATTGCATCCAGAAAACTGGAAGACAGTGCAGCTTGCACAATAAGGGTGAAAGATGGACAAACCTAGCGGTATCCAATATTGTGCATGCTGCTGCATTCTGAACCAGTTGCAACTTCCAAGTGTTCTTTAAGGGCAACCCCATATAAAGCACATTGCAATACTTCAGCTGGGAGGTAACTAAGGTATGAGTAACTCTACAAGATTTCCTGGTCCAGGAAAGGCACAATTAGCACACAAGACAAATCTGTACAATCAAATAGGAGCCAAGACTCTAAAATTAAGCTCCAGCTCAGTCCAGGGAAGTGAAACTCCACCCAGAATCAAATCACCAGACCTTGGAGAGATAAAAATTGAAATCTACTCTGTATTATCAGAGTTGAGCCAAAGCCAGTTCATCCCCATCCAGACTCTTTTAGCCTCCAGGCACTCGGGCAACACCCGAACACATCACTTACAATACCTGCTCCAGGGTACAGATGTATACACACTCAAAGATTCTACCCAAGCAGACCTTCATCTAACGCCTTGTGCAACATCCCTCCATCCAACTCTTCCATCATCCAAAACCCAACCTTTCTTCTTATACCCCATCTTGTTGTTAGTTGTGAAGTCGTGTCCTATCCATCGTGACCCCATGGACAACATTCCTCCGGGTCTTTCTGTTCTCTACCATCCCCCAGAGTCCATTTACACTGACTGCTTCAGTGACTCCATCCAGCCACCTCATTCTCTGCCGTCCCCTTCTTCTTTTGCCCTCAATTGTTCCCAGCATTAG
>JANHFT010001368.1:165580-181120 GCA_032467955.1 Pseudoxenodon macrops
CAGAAGGTTTGGGAGGCTTGCAGAGTGTTTCTGTGGGCTGGGGGAAGGCAAACACTCCCCCGTTTTTTGCAAAAACAAGATTTTTTTTTGCCTTTCCCCCAGCCCACAGAAGCAGTCTGCAGGCTTCCCAAACCCTCTGCACACTCTGTTTTTTGGAAAAACGGGTCAAAAACATGCTTGTTTTTCCAAAAAACAGTGTGCACAGAGGGTTTGGGAGGCCTGCAGACTGTAAGTATAGCACGGGAGTAGCTTATTTCAAATGGGATTGTGCTACCTTAAGGGGGAAAAACAGGCTAGAATTAGGCTTATTTGGGATGGGGTTTCCATGAATCACTGTCATTAAATGCTGAAAGCAGCTTCATCTAGTATAGAAACCTCCCTTTTTGCTAGAGAGAGAACAGCTGGCTACTATTGTTAATGCACGACTAATTGCATTATTGTAATGAACTTTAGTGGGTAACCCTTGAAAAGGGTTTAAAAGCTGCAATCCATGCAAAATGTAGCAACACAGTGAAGCAACTGGAATGGCTGCCAATTGGCTACTGAGCTAGGTTCAAAGTTCTGATTATGATTTAAAGTACAGATTAGACTTGGTCAACCATTGAGATGAACAAGGGAAAAGTTGCTGTCTGTGCTGATACTTTTCACTACTTACTTGTGGTCATAATGGTTTGATCAAAAAAGTGTGTGGCTCCAAATGAAATTCAGCACTGCCTCTGTAACTCACAAACAAAATTCCCCAAAGGTCTTACTTCAAGAGCTGTTAAATCTTTAAAAACAAATATTTTGTGACGAAAATAATGAGCAAGACCACCCAGAAAGCCTGGAAATTTTTGATTCAGTCAATCAAGGAAATTAATTATTTTTGTTTCTTCTACCAAAAATCACTGCAAATTATCTTAAGTCCCCAGAGAGCTCAGCCAATAAAAATCCTAGGCATTTTAGACAAGCATGGGAGGAACATTTCAAAAACTTGTAGGCAGATCCTGACGTGAAATGAATAGGGATTATCCAGTTATTCATAAAACTGCCCAGTAGGCTCTCAGTTTCCTTGATAGAAGTGGTTAAACTGTTAAGAGTCTTTAAGCATGTAGAAAGAAGCAGATAGTGAATTTGTCCTACCTGAAACAATGCAAATGAGCCCAGACTGATAGGCCCCTTTGTTAATTTCTTTGTTAACTTTTCAAAACACTTTTTATTTAACAGATACTTGAAACCAAAACAAAGAGAGAGAAATGAAATAAAAGAAAAATTTGCAAGCTACAAGAAATTAAACAAGAATTTTTTCCATGAGACATTAGAATAGTACTGCATATAAAGGTGATCTTGATTTATTATTAATCAAGAGAAAGTATCTCATAATTATAATGAATCACACAAAATATGACATTTTAAAGTCTAACATTAAGAAATTCACAAATTTTGGATGTGTGTGGCATACGTTCATGCACCGAGTCGTACTAAATTAGTATCAGACTTGTTTTTAACTACAAAGTTATTTTTTGACAATAATGCATATTGCCACAGCTAGTTTGCTACGGTTCTAAAAAAAAAGGAATTCTGTTTAATTTCTATTAAGAAGGATACTTAATATCCTTCAAAGCAGCTGTTATCATATACAACTGAATGTGTGTATGCTTTGTAGGAATATTAACACTGAGTAATACAGAAAAATAGCTGGCAGAAAATACATTTCAAATTTGGTTCATTCTAGGATGAATCATCTTCCAGGATTGTTCAGCTTCATGACACTGCCATCAAGTCTAAAAAAAATGATCCATCCCTATTATTGTATTTCCAGCAGATTAATTTTGGCAAACAATAGTATAATATAGCAAGAAAAAATAATCTTGTATCAATTCTGAGTGTAATACAAGCATAAATTTAATAATTATCTTCCATTGTTATTCACATGGTTTCATTATCAATCGTTCTGTTTAAATTCTGTATCTATTTAATGGTACATTCTTTAATTTGTTTAGTTTTGAATCATATTCCAGTAACAAAACAAACAAACAAAAAACCCAGCAGGTATTTCGAAGTTTTGTAACAAACTTTTCAAATTTTATGAGGTCTCTTAAGAATCCACCCTGCTTCTGTCATTCCTTTCAAACTATTCTATTTGTTTGAAGATAATGGAATAAATAGGGTATTTCTAACCATTATTAAGAGAACGTCTCAGAAAACGTCATCTTTGTTTTATTAAAGATTAAAGGCCTTTCCAAATTGTCAAAAGTTATATTTGCATCAAGAACAGCTTTCTTATTTGCCTGATTAATATTACCAACAACATTCAAAATACACCTTATATTGTTTTTTCCTGTTTCTTTGGGACAAATCAAGTCTGATCTCATTCACTTTCACTGACAAAACAGGAAACATCACCAAAGATTTTTATTTATTTTTTGGGGAGGATAGTCAATATTAGTACCAATACACCAAAAGATAACAAGAGAGTGTAGGTAACTATACACCTATTAGGCTTTTAAATACAGCAAACAAATAAAATTATACGCTAAACACATAAACTAAAATTTCCAATACTGGATGGACCTTAGTTGTATAACTAGAAATGAACAAACAAGATTTAGAACAGGGCATCATATTGTATTTTCTGATTATGATTATCCCTTGTTGCTTGTATGCACACTGAGAACTTATGCATCGGAGACAAATTCCTTGTGTGTGTCCTATCACACTTGGCCAATAAAGAATTCTATCTTCTATATCTGGCTTTCCTTGATTTCAAATTTGCCTTTGAATTTGAATCCAGCACCATCTAATTGGAAAACCTTAAAAATGCATCAATTTATATGATTACTTTTTTCCTGATTCAGAAGTTTAACAGATCTTTAAGAATGAGATGCAATCCACAACAGCTGCTCTAAGAATGATAAATAGAGAAAGGAATGAGGCTTCTGTCCTATTTAATTCTATATTAGTTCCATGGCAAAACATTTTAAATAATCTAGACATCAAATTGCGAGAGGTAATATTCCTGCATTCTTGTACAAGGATGGTGCAGTCTTCATCTCTCCTGTTTCCACTGGACTAAAAAAAGGAGTACAATGTTTGGTCACTGATCTCCCAAAATTTGGGTATAGGCCAAAAAAAAAGCAAAACTACAAGGAGGGCTCACTGAAGACAGTAGAAAAAGAACTGGATCATACTTTTAAATATTTTTAGATAAATATTTCATTCTGGAAAGCACGATTAAAATGTGCTATCCAAATAGTTTTATTAAAACCTTGATGGCCATTACAAGTTTCTTTTTTACTAAAGAGAAGAGAATAAATCATAACTGCTTCAAAACATTTTGAGGTCCAAATTTAATACGGCATCCACCCAAGTGACAATTTATGCAAACAAAACAAAACAAAAAGTGCCAACAAAATTTGTGAGGTCCCCATCCCACAGAGGCATACCTAATATACCACTGTTGACTTGTGACTGGAATGTCTCACATCAAAATGAGAATTTGGAAGCAAATGAATCAGTTTAAGAGCCATTTTTCCTCACATATTTATTATGCTTCGCTCTAGCTGATGACCACTCCATGAGTGTCAAAAACAGCAATTGTATCAAATGCCTTACGGATTTGTGGTAGAATGATTTGTTACCTATTGGTTATGAAAAGATTTAAAAGATTTTTTTCTTCAAAAACTAAGCGATACGGAACACCAAAACAGAGTTTACAGGATCTCAGAGTAAGAAATGAATGACTGCAAAATCTACTTGGGAACTTGGGATCTAAGTAAACTTACCTTCCCCAGATTGAGAAAAGAATTTTTAAGGCTAGGCACAACGTTCTCCCTTCTGCACTTTTGCAAGGTAGATACTGTAAAACCCCATTAGCTGAGCGCACTTGCCCATGTGAATCTGGGGAAATTGAAACAATACAGCATATTCTATTATACTATGCTTTCCAGGATCTCTGTAAGTTATATTTTGCCCCTCCTATCCTGGAAAAACACTTGAGTTTTATGTCAACATTCATCTTACAAATACAAAACATTCCATTACCTATATAACAGCCAAATATTGAGTAGCCACCTTGAAAATGAGGCAACAGATGGTGTATACATGACAAAGCCTTGTATTGATGTCTCTCTATAATTTTGTTGATTACTAATTACAAATAAAGACATAGATGCAATATGCTTTTTCGCCACTAGGCCACCTGGTTTCCAGAATGCTCCTCCCAAAAAATGCTTAAGGCACCTAAATCTTTTAAGCTCTTTACACAAGTCTTTTCTAAATAAAATTGAAAGAATGGGAGGTTTTAGTTTTTGTTTTCCCCACCTGAATTTGGATATGAAACTGGTCAAAATGCTTCTGGAGTCATTCCTTCATAGTCAAACCAACATTTCAGACTGAAATGAGATTGATTCAAGCTCAAGATGGAGTTGTTTCAGACTCAGATGCTTCTAGTACGGTCATATCAATATCAAAATACTTCTGAACATCTCTTCTGAATTCAATAGAAGATATTTTGAAATAATAGAAAATACCTGTACTCAGGTTTTAGATTTTGGCAGTGGTTTTGCTCTCCAAGCTCGTTTTAATTTGATTTCTGAACATTTCGTTACTAAGCTAGGTAACATCAGCAGCAGGATTTTCTTGCCTATTCTCCTTAGCTTATAAATATATTGATTTTATTAGAGGACATTTTAGCTCAAAACAGAATTTCTTCCTTGAAAATTTTGGAATATGAACTATTTTGCACACCACTTCTTTTGATTAGGTTTTTCCTGTCCAGAGCCCTAAATATCTAGTGAATGACCATCCTCATCACCCCCAGATAATAGGGAAGATTGAGAAAGCTTTATTACATTACATTATAAATATAGGATATTGTATACAAAAGTTCAAAGAAACTGTCATGATACATTTTAAATCTAGAAAAAAGGACTATGGTGGGAAATATGACTGGTTTCATATTAAAAATTCACATCATAATTATACATCCTTCTGTAACAAAATAAAATATAATGTACATTGAGCAGAAATACTGCTTAAGAAGCTGGGCAATGTATCATCTTTCCCCTTATTATACTTCCTGTATAAATTACAATGGAATCATCCTAAGTAAAATAACGACAGACTATGATTTATGCCTAAAAGTGATCTAAACTGAAATCGCATTAAGTTTTAATTCACATTTCTAGCAATGAAAATAAATACTGCTTTTTCTATAAAGCCACCCTATAAGGCTGCTTTTAGAAAAACATGTAAAAAGATAAAGCTGCTTTAAACCAAAGGGATACACATTTTACTGGTTAAGCCACACTATCTTCAAGCTCAAATATACCCTGCACATGTACATACATAATAAAAATAACTTTAGATTTCACTTTCATCTAACGTTTCTCAAATGTCACTTTGATAAGCATACAACTGCATTTCTATGCCCTCCCCAGAATAAAGAGTGCTTGAAAAGCTGTAAAACTAAGTTAAAGGAAACTATTAAGTTAAGTTAACTTAATATTAATTATTAAGTTAAAGGAACTATCAACCAAACTATTCTGTTTTTTTCAAATCTTTTCACCTTTGAACTAAAATTATAAATATATTTATTTGACCATTATTGTTCTTTTGAATGGACAATTCAGTAATTTCTGCACAGCTGGGCCTTTTGACTTCTCTGAGGTTGGAAGCAAAGATAATGAATCAAAATCACAAAAATAACAAATACTGCTGGGGAGGGAGGTTAAAAAAAATCCGCTCGTGGTCATCAAGTCACTTGTGTCACTGTACAATAGGCTTTGTTTGCAGCAACCCTGCAGTTTTCTACTGTTGTGGTAGCTATTATAAGAACTAAATATCCACCAATGTTAAACATTTAGAACCTGTGAAGCAGAACTACCTATCACTGAAAGTCGTATTTGTTATTAAATAGCTTATATTACATTCCCCAATGCACATTTACTCAACTATATACTACTACTCAGGGGTGGGTTGTAATGTTTTTTACTACCGGCTCTGTGGGCGTGGCTAGGTGGAGGGGTGCATGTGACTGAGTGGGCGTGGCCAACTTGACGTCACTCGCGCACACGCACACGCTCACGCAGTCACACACACACACACCACTTAGCCACGGCCACAGAATCGGCGAAAATGTATGTTTTGCCAGCTAGTAGGCTGGCAAACAAGCCTCGGTTTCCCCACCACTGCCGCGACTTCTAGCGCTGAATAGACCATGCCCCCCTACACACACACACACATACACACACACACCGCTTGTCCTGGCAGCACCTAGGCAGTAGCAGCCGAGCAAGGGAAGGAGAGGGACCGGAGAACAAAGCAGGCCCGACTGCCCCCTCCCAAAGCAAGGTTTCAAGCTTGGCTGGAGAGACGGCTTTTCTTTTAAGAAAACCCCAAAAGGGCTGCAAGATCCAGAATGGCATGTCTCATGGCCCTCCCGCCCCATGCAGGGGTGGGTTCCAAACTTACCTTGTCGGTGGTTTGATGCCTCCCGCGCCGCGTGGGCGCGCCTCACACGCACCCAGTCCGCGCACACATGCGCAGTAAAAAAACAGCCCCGAAGTGTTTTTTTAAAGGCCGAAAATGAGATGACGACGCATGCGCAGTGCAGGAAACTCAGTTTCTGCGCATGTGCAGAAGAAAAAAAAATCTGAAAATTTCTTTCCCCAAAAAAACATGTCGGCGCCCACGGAGCAATAGAACCGGCTCCATGACGTCACTAGCGGCCTACTACCCACTCGGTAGAACCGGTAGGAACCCACCTCTGGTACACACCATTCATTCGCAATTTCTATTTTTACAAAGAACAAACCCAAAAGCAGATGAGGAACAGAGTCTTTGCTCTTCTGTTACAAGTATATACTTAGCTCCCATAAAAGATTTAGGTTTGTTTTTATCCCACCTTTATTGTTTCTATAAATAACTGAAGGTGATAAACATAACTAATAATCTTTCCTCCTCCTGTTTTCCCCATAACAAAACTATGAGGAAAGTTGGGCTGAGAGTATGTGACTGACTTAAAGACACTTGGCTGGTTTTCACTCCCAGTTTCCTGGTTTCTGGTGCCTTAACCACTACATCAAACTGGCTCCTTTGAACCTGAAATGCAAAATTGACATATTACAGTATGCTTTCAAAAGTATTCATTTTGGAAGAGAGTTCACTTTTATTTCAAAAATACATTTGTTCATTATATTAGAATAAAGACATTACAATGTTTTGGGGTTTTTTTGCTTTGTTTTCTTATAAAATATGCTATAAAACAACTTTTAATGTATACATTAAATGTATGTATACAAAAAATGAGTACATTTTTTGTCCATATAACTTTAGGAAGCTGTGATAATGAGCAAAAAACTGAATTTATCTCCTCCAATAAAATGTCTGAAGTATCATGAAGAATATAAATCTAATATGCTTTCAGAAATCTGGCCGGTATGTTTTATAAGCTGCCTTAAGTGGATCATTTTAAAGGGGAGCATTTGTCCAAATGCACAAAAGTAATCTCACAGAACATGCCCTGGGTTTCATTTGCTGTTTTGAAAATATTTGATATCTTCAAAACCAAATTTATTCAGTAAAACATACTTGTACTTTCTGTCAGTATTATGAAAGCTCCGCTATTTCATATAATGATTACCTGGATCTTAGCTATTATTCAGATTGAAGAATGCTTTAAATGCAATATTTGATATCTGTACCGTAGTTATAATTCAAAACAGCCTCCTAGAGGTAATGTTCAAAACAACATGTCCAGTGCAATGTTATTGTGAATTACAAAGCAATTTTGTGCTCTGCAGAGTATTTTCTGAAATGTAAATACAGTTTTAAAATTTCAAGTCCTTCCAGCCTATGTCTTGAAGAGAGTAACAATAATTTAAAGTATCTTTATCCATCCAAGCTCAATATATTCTTTCCTCAAGTCTTTTAGAGAACAAAATGGTAACTCCACATCTCATTCTGCTGTAACATTTATTGCATTTGTAAAATAATCATAGGTGGGGAATTTGTAGGTCTCTACGTGCTACTGGAGTTCACCACTTGTCAGACTTACAGGGTTTTAAAAATAACGAGCTATAATTCACTAATATCTAGAGACTTAATAATTTTGCATCCCCTTAATATAATTATAACACACAACAAACATGTACAAAATATTAATAGAATGGTGTAGATGGCAGTCTGCACTGTGTGGGACTCTTTTTATTTGTCAGAAATAGAATATATCATCATAAAATATATTTATGACTTTGTATAAAACAGAATGGCAATGTTTTATAATGCAAGATACTTGTTTTTTGATAAATAAAATAGAACTTTACTAGTCTTGCCTTTGAACTCTTTTTTGCTTTTTTTTAGAAAACTGAAAAGTTTTCACTTGTTTAATATCTAGAATATCTCCCCCTAATATGCAGCAGATTAAATGATATATTTTAATACTCTTTATTTTTCAAAATACTTCAATACAATGCTGTTATCCTGGGGAAAAAGGTCATATTTAAGGAAAACATGATACAAATATTTCTGCAATTGTTCACTTTCATCATTATGTCTGACCCTTACATAAATAACTATATATTTATTATTACTGTTTTAAGTCAGTGGTTTTCCCGAAGACCCAAAGCTGTAGCTGACCATAAGATTACTTTGCTGAATGAAGAGCTTTCCCACTAACTTAAAGTGAAATATATTCTAACTATTGAAAAGAACCCTATAAACACAATATATGTGTCTATTAATCTTTATACTTGTGGGCTGCTATCGGTTATTATATATATTATAAGTATTTGTGGTTCTAATGTAGACAGGGACAGCTGATTTCCTTCAAATATTTTGGATTATAATTTCCACAATCTTATCTTTGATCTTAACAGCTGGAACTCATTGGCAATATAATAAAAACTCTTGTAAGAGCTACAGATTATCTCCTGCAATGTGTAATTAACCTGGGACAGGGATAGGCCAATGGGCACATTTTGAATGTGAGTAAGAGATATTTGGCAGTTTCACAAAATGGTTTTGTGGAAAGAAGATTGCTGAAATAATTAAAAAACACTCTGTTACAAGCACCTCTTTCTTTTCTACACCATTACCCAGTAGTTACCAAAAAAATTGCTTTATATTCTAATTTATGTGAATAAATAGCATGCCACTACATTTTATTATAATTTGTAAACCATCCTATTACTAAAGCTTGGATATCAGAATATAATGTGTTGATGTCATCCCAGGGCAACTGCCCATAGAAGTACAGCCTATATCCTGAGACATCTCTACATAGAGAGCCAATATGGTTTCATGGCTGAGGCACTGAGCTATAAACTAGGAGACTGAGTTTTAGTTAGAAATGACACTTGGCTACAATGTAAAGTAGTGAGTATACAGCTTGTATAACAGTGTAAATATGCTGTCCCCTCAAAATAACGCAACACAGAGCCATTAATGTCTAAACTGCTGGCAACAAAAGTGAGTACACCCATAAGTGATAATGTCCAAATGGGGCCCAAATAGCCATTTTTTCTCCCTGGTGACATTTGACTCAGTGGTAAAAGGTCTCAGATATGAAGGGGGAGCAAGTGTGTTAAATTTCGTGTTATCAATCTCACTCTCTCATACTGGTCACTGGAAGTTCAACATGGCACCTCATAGCAATGAGCACTTTGCGCTCGTCTAGGCCGCAAAGAGGAAGAGACGTTGCCCAGGGGGTATATGTGCCAGGTGGAAAATGTACTTCGGGTTTCTGGCGCACACATGCGCGTCTGTCGGCTAGTCTTCCAGTTACTGCCATTCATACACAGCTGATCGCTGCGATCAACTGGCCGGCACGCATGCTCCTGCCGGAAAATGGAAGACTAGCTCTTCCAGTTTCCGGCACTGCCGCACATACAAAGGCCAGCTGATCATCACGTGTGCACTTACACGCCACAAACCTGGAAGAGGAACAGGCAATGCGTGTGCCAGACATCATGGCTCCATGTGCCACTTCGGGCACGCATGAGCCAGAGGTGGGCTCCTACTGGTTCGGTTCGGACCGGTTCTACCGAGTAGGGAGTAGGCTGCTGGTGACGTCACAGAGCTGGTTCTGCTCTGTGAGCGCCGTCATTTTTTTTGTAATTATTTTTTTGGGGGGGTGTTGGATTTTTTTTCTTCTGTGCATGCGCAGAAGCCGGGTTTCCGGCACTGCGCATGCGTCGCCATCTTGTTTTTTGCCTTTTTTTTTACTGCGCAAGTGCACGTGCACGATGCATGTGCACGAGGCGCGCCCATGCGGCGTGGGAGGCAGCGAACCGGTGGCGAGGTAAGTTAGAACCCATCCCTGGCCTAGGCTATAAGAAGTTTGCCAAGGCCCTGAAACTGAGCTGCAGCACGGTGGCCAAGACCATATAGCGGTTTAACAGGACAAGTTCCACTCAGAACAGGCCTCGCCATGGTGGACCAAAGAAGTTGAGTGCCCGTGCTCAGTGTCATATCCAGAGATTGGCTTTGGGAAATAGACGTATGAGTGCTGCCAGCATTGCTGCAGAGGTTGAAAGGAGGGGGAGGGTCAGCCTGTCATTGCTCAGACCATACGCCGCACACTGCATCAAATTGGTCTGCAGGACTGTCGTCCCAGAAGGAAGCCTCTTCTAAAGATGATGCACAAGAAAGCCTGTAAATGGTTTGCTGCATCAAGCAGACTAAGGACATGCATTTCTGGAACCATGTCTTGTGGTCCGAGGAGAGCAAAATAAACTTATTTGGTTCAGATGGTGTCAAACGTGTGGTGGCAACCAGGTGAGGAGTACAAAGACAAGTGTGTCTTGCCTACAGTCAAGCATGGTGGTGGGAATGTCATGGTCTGGGGCTGCATGAGTGCTGCTGGCACTGGGGAGCTACAGTTCATTGCGGAACTATGAATGCCAACATGTACTTTGACAAACTGAAGCAGAGCATGATCCCCTCCCTTCAGAGACTGGGCTGCAAGGCAGTATTCCATAATGACCCCAAACACACCTCCAAAACAAGCACTGCCTTGCTAAAGAAACTGAGGGTAAAGGTGATGGAGTGGCCAAGCATGTCTCCAGACCTAAACCTTATTGAGCATCTGTGGGGCATCCTGAAACGGAAGGTGGAGGTGCGCAAGGTTTCTAACATCCACCAGCTCAGTGACATCGTCACGGAGGGGTGGAAGAGGACTCCAGTGGCAACCTGTGACGCTCTGGTGAACTCTTATGCTCATGAGGGTTAAGGCAGTGTTGGAAAATAATGGTGACCACACAAAATATTGACACTCTGGGCCCCATTTGGACATTATTACTTAGAGGTGTACTCACTTTTGTTGCCAGGGGTTTAGACATTAATGGCTGTGTGTTGCATTATTTTCAGGGGACAGCACATTTACACTGTTATACAAGCTGTATACCCATTGCTTTACATTGTAGCCAAGTGTCATATCTTCATTGTTGTCACATGAAAAGATATACTTAAATATTTACAAAATGTGAGGGGGTGTACTCACTTCAGTGAGATACTGTACATACAAGTGTTCACAATATCAACTTTCTTTCTAGTCCTCTGCCATTCCAAAAATCGGAGAAATATCTTAATTGTTACTATTGCATGTTATGCTGTTGTCCACTAGGGCTCGGCAGCAAGCCAGCTATGAAGGGAAATGCTGATTCAGAACATATGTAGGTGCATATATGGGCACCTATGAGCATCTCCCCAAACAAAAAACATCTTTTTTCCCGTGACCCCAAGAAAAGACAATCATATTTTCCCTTTTGCATCTGGATCACTACATTATCCTGGCTACCATAAATGGGCAAGATTTTGGTACTAAGTTAATTTATTTGCGGAAAGTAACTACTGTTGTCTATCCTTGATAACATTGTTAACTATATTCTTATGTGGTTTTCTTTTGTTTGTCAGCCAACTTTAGCACCATTTATACATAAAAGTTGGGATGGTAATTAAATACGTTTATATAACCAATAAATAACTGGATTGCAACGGTCAGCAGCTGCTAGCATCTCTTTTATTTCTGTGCCTGACTTCAGTAGGTACTCAAGGATTATTATTTTTCATCTCTTAGTTTAGCATCAGCCAGCTTCCTGCCCAAATATTTCAGTTCCAAATGGAGTTTTTCCAAGTTTCAAGTTCCCTCGGGCTCTCCCTGCATCTGTGCCTTTGGAACAGAGCCAAATTCTGTCTTAGGTAAGTTATCCTGATGAATAAATGCCAGATATACTAAAGTCCTCAGACTTTACTGCAAAGTCTGAGATTCCAATATAAAAAGTTACATGAATTATGAAGCTGTTAAGGATGGAGCAAGCCATGCAATAAAATGGAAGGCGGTATAAATAAACCTGGGAATTTTAACTTGATGCTCAGTGCTAACATCTTCCTCTTCTTCACACCTTACATTGCAAATGTGTGATTTCTATAATTGTTTTCAATGACTTGAAAAGCCTCTCTCTCTTTTCGTAGCAATCTGTGCAGATGGCAGCTACTACAAATTTTTATTCAATCAAAAAGGGGAATGCTCCAGAGATGTCTATGCTCAGTTTCTAGAAATGACTGATGACAAACTTTGACTGGACTGTTGGGAAGTATGGTTTGGTGGGGCAAGTTATCAGAATCCCCATCCCAATTCTTCTCGTTGAAGAGACAACTTCTGATTTGCTAATTTGATGGCACTCTTCAAGATGGGATTGACCTGGTCAACAATTGGAACAAGACAAAGGACTGATGTTAGCTCTCCACAGTTGGTTTTAAGTGTTACTTTGGCAGCTGCTGTTCTTTTCCTCTTCAAGTTTCAATATGAGGTTTTTCCCTGTTAAATATCATGAAACTGAGTACCTGCCACATTATAAAGCTGGAAAGAAAAGTTACTAGAGTTTTGATCAGTTGCAGACTCTCCAGATTAGATTCAGCAGGCAGGTTAATTGGAAATGGCGGCCCAGTCGTTTATAGCAGCAGCTTTTGCCTTTACAGATATTGTTTCCTCCTAATTCCCAGAAAGAAACTGTAGCAAAGTTGCTCTAAGTTGCAATTACTCAAAAATAGAACAATCAAGTCTGTTTCCATATTGCTGTGAATAGGTATTCATGTCATGTATCAAGAGGTGCCAAATATTCTATAGCAACCAACATCAAGTGCTGTTAACTCAGTGATTCTGCCAGGTAAGAAGTGTCAACAAAAAGGACTTACAAGGCTGTGTTGTTTTCATCTAGAATGTAATCATTCCATACTATTAAAATCTAGTCCTTTGTGTTCTGGTACTTACATTGGTAAAGAAAAGGGTAATAATAAAGTTCTGTGATAGGCAGCAGATGCCAAGTTCTGCTACAGCCTCCAAGACGGATGTATTCAAAACACACTAAATTGATGCCTTTTTAGAACTACAAGGTGATAAAGGGACATGTCTAATTTTTCAAAACCCTTGGAACACACGTATGTGACCACTTAATTTTAAATTATCACCACCTTACAGCAATTAATTTCATTTGCACACATGCTTCAAAATTTATTGAAGGCTTAATGCATTCAGCTGTAAAGCATCCAAACTTTTCACTTAATTAAAATCTATATTCAAATGTGGTTTGCATGTTGCTTTTAAATGTATACTTAATCATGAAAGTTATTTTGCACATCTTTTGTAATCTTTAATTAAAAGTGACTAATTTACTGTATTCAGTTAATGGTAGCAAAGCTGATGCTAATTTTACTTTTCTTATTCTTAAATTTTTGTAAAATGCGTTATATTGCCTGAGATTCAATTCCCGTCATCCATATCCAGCTTCCACTTAGTACCCAAGATTCAGACCTCCCAAAATGTTTAGAAAAAAACACTTTCTCATTCTTTATTAAAAATATAAAGTTCTTCCTTCCTCCAAGATTTGACAGAATTCAAGAAATACAAATCTCACTTTTTACACATGGGGATTTTATTTTATTTGAATTTGCAAATTCATCTTGAAAGTACCATAATAGTCTGCTCATACTTTGAAGGGATGTAGTAGAAATGCTGTTTACAATCAAATAATGTGTTGATGAACTTGGATTTTCTTATTTCAAAGGGAAAAACTGTTGAGGTAAACGAGTGTTAATGTGCTGCACTGAAAGCTGCCTTAAGTTCAACTTCAAGTTACTAATTTCCATTCACAGGGCAATGAGTATTGGTTTGTAAATAAACCCTATTTATAAATAGGGTATTCATCTCATGCTAAGACACTGTAAAAAAAAAAAAAGTGGGGGGCTATGCAGGATAAGAGCTATTTCCCACAGGAGCTGAGAATAAGCCTTTCCCAATCTTGGTCTCCCCAGTTTACCTCCTGCCTTCTAGAGACTGGAATACAGACACCTGCAATGGTTTCTTCCTGCAGCCATTCTTGCTTCTCTGTTTAGAGGCCAAAGACTAAACCACCAGTTACTACTTTTAGCTATATTTGGAATTGTTTGTATTCCAGAATTCATATTGATGGGACAGAGGTCTTAAACATTAAATAGTGCTATTCAGATGACAGCCATTATTTAATTATCTGAATTTAAACCATGAAAACAAACATTCATTTATTCATATCAAATTTTAAAATAATTCAATGTAACTATAGTGTAATCTGTTTGCCAGGTTTTGATGTCATACTAAGAATACATGATTTAAACTCAAATTACATTTGCCACTTATTTCTACATTTACAGATCCAATTTAAATTTAAAAATTGCCAAATATATAAAGTATAGAAGCTATTCATAATGCTTGTTTATGTGATCTCAGATCCCTAAGAGCCAGACTAGCTTCAGGCTGCTTTAAGACCAACAGCATTCAAACAGTCAAGCCATTCTACCTGGTTCATAATAATTCACACAGTAACATGTCCCAGCTCCTTAAGCATAAACTAGGCTTTTCTAGAAAAATTATATTGGCTGAAATTAAAGAGCAATTGCCATTTATGATCAATGTTGATTATATAGTCTGAGTTGAGCTTAAATGGAAATAATTTGGATAAAGGAGACAAGTTAGTGGTTCATCAGGTAAAATGACTTCATATCATCTGAATATACTAGCCATTGGGTTCATATTGCATTAAGGTTTAAGCCTTTGTATGGTTTGTTTTGTGTTTTAGCATATGTGACCTTTCCAATTGTGATTTATTCAGATAATTCAACCCGCCTGAAACGAGATTTGTAAACAAATCTGTTTAATGAATGATGACAGATAAAGTCCTAAATCTCTTGCACATTATTTCCCTCAATAGAATCATCTTAGGTGTGAGATGTAAGTTCTTATTGAGTTATATGTAATTGGCTTTGCAGTGTAACAATGATTTACAGTAAGTAGCAGGTATATTTACGGGCAGTATCCAATTCATGTTGTATTAGGACCTATAAGGGACACAAATGACAAAATCTATTTGATATTATCAGATAAGCACCAAGACATGTGATTATCAGAATCAAAAACATACCGTATTTTTCAGAGTATAAGACACACCTTAGTTTTTGGGGAGGAAAATAGGGGGGGAAATCTGCCTACCAGATATTCATCTGGCTAGCGTCCTTAGTCTGGTCAGC
>JANHFT010001368.1:196375-208755 GCA_032467955.1 Pseudoxenodon macrops
AAACATTGAATTGTTGGAGCCGCATATTTCTTTTTCTTAAATTGAACAGCAAGTCTTTTGACTATAAGCCCATTTTCTTTCTCCAACTCCCATGAGCTAAATTTCAAAAGAAAATAAACACCTGAAAATATTAAATACCGAAAATACATGCAATTGCTTACCTAAATGGAACAAATATATTAAAATAAGGCATCAATTTCACTGTATTTGCAACAATATAATGCAATGAGGACATTTAAAAAATATTAATTCTTGCTGAAAGGATGTAACCTAAAATATTTACTGATTTTTTAGGTTTTTAACGTATTTTTATTGAATAAAAATGCAAGCAAAAACCCCCAGATACATACACTTTTTACTTTTTATTTTTATTAATATTATGAAACAAAAACCCCAATAGCAATTGTTTTTTTCTAAATAAATCATTAATTTATTCAGATGAAAATAAATATATATGGATCCATCTTTCATGAACTTTTCATTTTCCAGATGTTATGAATATTCTCTGAGCACTCTAGCTTGATCGTGCTGCGGTTTAAGGCTTTAGTGAGCATACATTCATCGGGTCGGACAAGCTAAAGGCCTGCCCTTATGTATCACAAAAAGATGGCAAAGCTATAAACTAGTGCTGTGTATTTCACATGCATGATTAGCAAAGCACCTCTTTTTGAATTATTAGAGCAGCAGTGTTTTTGCAAGGCACAGATGGCTGCTTTGTAAGCTGTACCTTGGCTGTCCTGAAAGCAAAACAGTTGCACACATACAGGCCTGTAGGGATAGCTGGAAGCCATTTTCATTCACGTCATCTTTGCAACAACATAACTGCTTTAATTATTGTGAAAAAATGTTTCTGCATGTTATGACACACGTTCAAATGTTCTCCATTGCCAGAGTATAACTCAAAAACAGTACTTACGTTGAACCACAAACTAGCCAACCATATTGTACTTTAGTCTGTTGTGCAAACTAAGGTCATATGATTAGTTTATACTAGTTTACTAGGTATGTTGGGTGACTCCAGAAATTTGGTTTAAGAGGTTAGTGTCTTTAGCAAACACAACTACAAAGAATCAAAGTGCTTTTTAACTATAGGACTAGGATAATGACCAAGTTAGAGATAATTAAAGATATCTGAAAAACTTACCAAGCAGATTACAAAAGCATGATTATGAAAGGCTTTATTCTAAACTGTATTAATAAAATTTCCAACTTTCAACTACCGGTATGTACTACTATAAACTATAACTTTAACTATAATGCCCTAATAGAATAGTAAAACAGCTGTTTCCAAATTAGCAACTACTCTATGTAGAATGTTTGCAGTAAACTTACAGTACCATGCTTCTCTTTTATAGCATTTAAACTTAAGGTTTGAAAAGTAACAAAATTTATTATAATTTACCATATAAGTGACCATACAAAAGCTTGTACAATGGAGATTTGATCCTTAAGATCAGAGGTGGGTTCCTACTGGTTTGGACCGGTTCTACTGAGTAGGTAGTAGGCCGCTGGTGACGTCACGGAGCCGGTTCTGTTGCTCCGTGGGCGCAGACATCTGTTTTGTTTTTTTGGGGGGGAAATTGGGATTTTTTTTCTTCTGCACATGTGCAGAAGCAGAGTTTCCGGCACTGCGCATGCTTCGCCATCTTGTTTTCGGCCTTTTTTTAAAAATAAATTTCGGGGCTATTTTCTACTGCACATGTGGGGGAGGCGCGGCGCGGGAGGCAGCAAACCACCGGCAAGGTAAATTAGAAACCACCCCTGCTTAAGATGGCACAAACCTCTAACATTTTTAGAGAATAGTGGTATCTTGATTATTAAAAAATTAGTTCCTTTGCACAATCACCCTATGGTATTTTTTAAAAATCAATGGGACATATATTAACATAGAAAATTGCTACATAAAAGCATTTCTTTATTGTCATAGATTTCAACTAGAAAATTAATGACATTCTCAAACAAAAGTGCTGCACCTTGACAAAATCTAATGACTACAGTGCAGTTATACACCTTATATTCAGATAGGAAAGCCTTTTTATTAATATTACTCTTTTTAAATGGGAATACTATGGAACAGACTTTTGATTTCAGCAATAGAGCCCAAGGACACAGTTCATGGTTTACTTTACAATTTTGTTAATGTTTTAAATGGTAAACATCATCAACATAAATTATTTATTTTGTTAATCGTTTTACAGGTCAATAATTAATGTTTTCATACATTACTGGTACCTGAGAGCAAATGCTAGATCAGAAGAGATTACTAGACAGATGAAGCCACTTTTAACATTCACAACATTATCAAGGCAGAATCAAAAAATAATATTTGACTTTTACATTTCATCTTCCTATAGGAATCAAGGCACTGTATATCAGGTCTGTACAGGTCTGTAATGCATTTTAGCATGATGAACAATGACTTGCAGTTTCTAAATAAATCTTTATTGCTTTTTACAGTATTTTCCCATTTTAAAGTGACTAAATCAAGAAAACCTGGAGAATATTGTCACTATATACATGACAAGATTTATGCTCGAATTCCAGATCCATCTCTAGTAATGAAAATAAATTCCCAAACTAAATATATATTAAGAAGCATTTCCTCCTTAACTCTCCTGCCTGGTGGTCTTTGTGATTCTGAGACTGTGGATCTCAAAAGCCAACCAATGCTCACCAACAGGCTGCATACAACATATTCAAACACTGACTAGCAATCAGCCTGCTTAGTTTCAACATATATCATGTGTTTTATGCCATATCTTGGGATTTGTATATAGTGACTTTCTGCAATGTCATTCAGTCAGTTCATAAATGAGGGCAGATTGTAGCCCTGGAAATTCCCAGATCAGTTTTGCATTTTCTCAATATTACGTCATTGCCCTCCAGGAATTTTAGTCTAAGTAATGTGGCTTGGCTGATTTGTGAATATTGAAAATAGATGTTGCTTCATCTTAATATTTCCGGTATTTTCAAACTTCAACTAATATAAGCCTATAAAACAATATAAAAATTATGTGGAAATTTAGACGAATACTAACCTTTTAGTATTTAAGATAAATGCTAATATTGCTCATATAAACAATTCTTTGTGAAAGAGTTTAGATATTAACATTGTCCACTATGTTAAATTTATCTCAATGAGTCTATACATTATCTAGTTAAGAATGTCATGTATGCTTACATAAAGTTGCAAATAAGCATGTTTTATTCAGTTTGCAGTTCCTCTTACACATTTATTCAGGAATTAAATTCTATTGTGTGGCAACTCAAGACTAAAATCTTGCATGATCTTTTATTTTCATCTATGCCTCAGCAAACACATTAGGACTTATTTCTGAATAAACATATATGGAGCAGACAACATAAGATTTATTATCAAGACTAAATGTTTAGGTGGTTTTTACAGAACTCTTTATGTGCAAGATGGGTTCGTCTTTACTGGCATTGTTGCAAGAGAGGGGAGCAGAGACTGAGGAAGAACTGGTTGTTTATTAAACGGACAAACCAATTTCATCCAGTTTCTCACAGCTGGTTAACCATTAGCTTTGCAGGGATCCTGAGATTTACCGAGCAGCTGGTTCTGAAGAAATATCTATTAAGAGACAGGCATTCTTGGCTGGAGACAAGCCTCAAGGTCCGAGAGGCCAGCAGGAAAAGCAGCCCAGTAGATTTATTTGCAGAGGCCTTCCAGTCTGTCCAACGCACTCTTCATGTCCCGGATGGATCTGGCTAGGGCCGGTACGGGCTGCAGCTCCAGATCCAGCTCCTCGCAGCGGGCCATGAGCGTATACATCGAGCGGATGCTTGTGTCTACGGCGTCTCCCAGGCTCTCCACCCCATCTCGGTAGGTCTGAATGCAGCCCACGCTGAGGGTCGTCAGAGCCTGCAGGGCGCCTTGTACGTTTCGCAGCAGTTCCTCTACTTGCGTCGCCACCCGGACGGCCAGACTTGCCAAGTCCTGCAGCGCCTTGGGATCGATAGCTGGGATTTGGCAGGCGGGATCCATCCAAGAGCTCAGCCAGACCTGCTGATCTAAGCCGGTGGCCACAAAGCGGGGAGAACTCTCCTCCTGATGCACGGGACTATCGTGTTCCTCTAGCAACCCCGCAGCTTCCGGGCCTCGCGGCACCAACATTACTGCAGCCGCCTCCTCCTCCGCCATAGCCGGCCGCCGCCGTTGGTTCGGACCTGCCGCTCTTTACTCTTTCTCCTTGGGCAGGCGACCACTTCTCACTCTCCTCCTCCTCCTCCTTCCGGATTTACTGTCACACAAATAAGAGGGGCGGGCTAAGCGCCGTTCAGACCTCCTGATTGGACGACACCACCCCACAGGCGCAATCCTATGCTTGTTTACTCAGAACTCTACCGAAT
This sequence comes from Pseudoxenodon macrops, assembly GCA_032467955.1. Lineage (NCBI taxonomy): Eukaryota > Metazoa > Chordata > Lepidosauria > Squamata > Pseudoxenodontidae > Pseudoxenodon > Pseudoxenodon macrops. The sequence goes on from JANHFT010001368.1 coordinate 200,747, forward strand.
TGAGAGGGAGGGACTGTCGCTAGACAAAGGATACTCCCCGCCCACCACGACGAGCCCCTATGGCCCAAAGAAAACTTTAAAGGACTCTTAGAAGGGTGAGCCCTCCCCCCCCCCGCCTCACTTCCCTGCAATATCCCTGCCCGGATTGGTACGGCGCAGATGCCGTAAAGGAGCGAGCTCTCTGCTGATTGTACAATAGGGACGGGAGGCGGAAGCTCCCTCTATGGCTTTGGCCTGATTGGCGGACAACTGGAAGAGGGCGGGTCCCTCTTGGAGTAACAACAGTAGGGCGTTGTGGCTTCTCGCTTCACTCCCCCGCCATGTTCTCCTGAGAGAGGATCTGCTCGCTTCGACCAGCGAAGCCTCGGCTCCGACCGAGGCTCAGCAGTCCCATCCCTCCATCCCCGGTTTTTTTTGTTTCCCCACCCCCCTTGTTCCTCCCTGGCCCTGCGCTGCTGCGCATATATTCTAAGCCTTCACCATGGTGACTACCACAGGGACTTCGCCCTTTCTAGCCCGGGTGTCAGCCGGTACCGAGGACCGTCATCCGTTTCCTACGTCCCTTTTTCAACGACTCCTGCGGGCAGACTACGGCAGCGAAAGTCCCCAACCCGGCTATTGTCCGGGACTAGGACCAAACGGTAGCGGAAGACCGTCGCTGAAAAGAATCAGGCGACGAAGAGGGAAGATCCGTTCTGCTCCCTGTGGCCTCTTACAGTGTCGCTGCTACCAGCAACTCCAACAACACCGCGCCGGCTTGGGGCGAAGGAACGCCTCGCAAGGGACGCGCAACCGCTGCGAAGTCCCCACCGCTTCGTCAGACTCTGGATTAGAAACGGGACGTTCCGGCGAGGAAGCTCCGGCGCCTTCGCCAAGAACGACCTCGGTTGTTACAAACAAGCCCTTCAGGAAAGAGGTGAGGCGAACCACAGGGCCGAAAAGCAGCTTTCTCGAAGCTGGAGGGAGGAGCCGCACGGAGTCCTCTGCGGGCGGGGCCGAGTTTCCGTTACATCGCCTGCGCGTGAAAGGCAGCCGCCGCAGGGAGATTCCATGGGCGCGGATAGGTAGAAAGCCGCGCGCCAATCGGCTTCGAGCCTGCGCCCAGCAACAGACGTATTCAGCCTCTGGGCTCAAGGCGAAGCGGCGGCAGAGCGTCGCGACGGCCGAGGCCGTTGCCCAATGGGCGACGGGGGTGGGCGGGGCCGCCTCCGTGGCGGAGAAAAGGCTGATGATTTGGTTTCGCTTCGCAGTGCCCGCTGTGGGGGCGGGTAGCGGATGGCCGCTCCCTCCGCTTGTTTACCGAGAAGTCAATGCCGCTCCTCCCCCCCCCCACCTCAAATCGAACAGATCTTGTATTTTAAATCTGGTGCACGAGTATGCCTTATTTTAATTGTGATGCTTCTGACAGGAATAGACCAGCAAACCTGCCAGTGAAGTGACTTTTGACTTGGAAGACGTAGTTTAGACAAGGGTCCTTGTGGCTTATGCTTCATCTTGGCAGGCAACTGGTCTTTTTAAGCTCGAACCCCCCCCCCCCAAAAAAAAAGTATCTTCCAGACCTTAAGGACAGCCTAAGGAAAATCCACCCTTTCCTGCTGAGTGCTCTCTTCATTTTTGTAGTTCTTCCTCTCCCGAGATCTTTTTGTCGCGTTTGCAATCGGATGGTTTACACAGGTAGTCCTCAACCTATGACCACAATTGAGGCCAAAATTTCTGTTGCTAAGAGACATCGGTTAAGTGAGTTTTGCCCCCGTTTTATGACTTTTCTTGCAGCCGTTCTTCAGTGAATCATTGCAGATATTAAGTTAGTAACATTGTTATGTGAATCTGGCTCCCCCAGTGACACTGCTTGTCTCCAAAGGGGATCACATAACAATGGGACACCGCAACGGTGCCCTTCAGTGCTGTTGTAACTTTGAATGATCACTAAAGGAACTGTTGTAAGTTGAGGATTACTTGCACCTTAGTTTTAACTGGCACTGTTTCTCACTTAGAGTCATTATTTATTTTAAGATGTGTTCTGTGAATTACACATTTTAATAGGAAACAGTATTACAGCTATGAAATCCTCAGATCCCTAGTCAAATCCTCAGAACTGTAATCTGTCATTTCAGTGGGAATCTCTGGCTAGTTAGAGGAAAGTTACATTTATCTATAGTTTTAAAGTAACTTAGTTGAATATACAAGATACAGCAGTAAAGATTCTCATACATCATGTAGCAGTGCATTCATCAGCCATTTAGGCAGTAACCTAATTTTTGGGTTTAAAGGCAAACTATTGAAATTAGTTGGATTGAAGCGTAAACCTGTATAGGATTAGTGTTAAGATCGCTAGAATTCTGCTTGTTTCTATTTTAATTTTTAATTATGATTTTTAGACAAGTGCTATCTGAAAACTATTGTCTAGTGAGACTAGTGAGACAGGTCCTGACATCTAGTTTACAAACTGAAGGCAAGCCAGGAAATGAAGGGAAAGGATAAAACAATTTGACAATTGTGAAGTGCAAACAGGCAATTTATAGCTAGGTGAGCCTAACTTTTATTTTTATATGGAACTATAAGCTAACGTAATAGAATAAAGGACTAACTGTAGTTTATTTAATATTAAGACATTAGAAATTATTGTAAGATGTTTATGAGATTATCTTCTATCTTTGCAGTTGTTCAAAAACAGGATGGGAAAATCTGAGAAAATTCCGCTGCCTTACAATCAGCCTGTTCACAATATGCATCTATCGGACCAATCGAAGAGTAACAGACAGAGGAAATGTAACATACCACTAAATAAATTTCCATCTACAAAAAAGTGTGAAAATACATTTTGGCAAGAATCGTTATCATCTGAACTCATTAAAAGGCAGGAGAAAAAGCCTTTGAAAAATACAGAAAATTTTAAAGCAAAGCAATCTATTTTTGTGACAGAAGCTAACCAAAAAGAAAATTATGCTGGGGCAAAATTTAGTGATCCTCCTTCACCCAGTGTCCTTCCAAAGCCTCCCAGTCACTGGGTTGGGAGCACTGTTGAATTTTCTGACAAAAACAGGAAGATGATGGCAGTCCATTTAAAGACACTCTTAAAAGTTCAAGCATAGCTTCTGGATACTGACAAAAGAACATGCCAGCAATCTGAATCCAGCCTTGTTGCATTTTGATGTTCAAAGGACTGACTAGTCCTAAAAACAGAACCCTGAACTCTAATTTTTTATGGATATGTAAATAATGTATATCATGTAATGTGTATATTCATATTTTGAGGTACATTTTAGTTTTGTTATGAAAGGATGTATTTTACATTGCCCATGCGGTAGATGGCTTTTGTACATAATAATGGACATCTTTTTTAAGTGTGTTTGACACATGGAAAGATCTGTCAACATTTGCACAAGGTATTCAGATTTTTCAAAGGAAAAAATCTATTAATTTTCAAATGGAAATGTGAAAACATTACTGTTGCACTACTGAAAAATTTTACAGTCCGTGGCACACAATGTTTTATTGAAAAATAAGCTCTCAGAAAGATGTGAATTTGTTTGAAAAAAAAATATGGAGTTAAATTCAATTTACACCATACAAGCTTCCATTCAAACTTTGGGATTTAATTGACACCTGAAATCTAGCACTTACTATCTAACAATAGGTAACAGTGCTATCTGCCAGAAATGATTGGCTAGCTTAAAAAAAAAAGTAAATAAAATAATTTGGCCTCCCCCTTACTTGGTGGTTATTTTTATGTATTTTCTGTCTAGCTGAATCTTGGAAAGCAATTTCAAATGCTAAGCATTTCTGTGTTATGTCAGTGATACAGCTCATATTTTCTAAAAGCTAGAATTACTTATTAGAAACTTAATGTATTTTACAATACAGTATAGTAATTTTTTATTATTAGTTCACTGCATTATATTAAGATTGCATATAGGACACATTGATGCAGTATTCCATAGCCTTAACCGTATTAAGGCTTAACAGTATATATTTATATTAAATAAACTCATACACACACATAGTATAATAGCCAAGGCCCCATATAATGCATATATTTTCCTGCAACTGAGATATACAGGTCAGAATTCTTCCATTTACTCTGACAAATTTAATTTTGCTGAATTTAGATATACAGAAGAGTACTGTACAGCCTTCCATAATTAATAGGAGACTCTTGAAGTAAAAGCTAGTTCCTTATTTCCTTAAGATGAGAAACATGAACAAGAACCATATCCTTTTCAACAAGATCACATATCTAAAGGAAGAAGATTGTCAGCATTCCCAATATCCAGAACTAAATCAGACTCCAAGGCAAAGCATTCCTTAAAAGTTCCAATTTATTAAGAGAGACATGTTGGCTAATCTGAAAACCCGAATCTGAAGATTCCCAGGTTTTCACTATCCAGTTGAAAGTTCAAGATCTTACTCCCACACCATTGGTCCATCACATGGTCCAATCATTCACTGCCAAACTGGCAGCTTTGCCCACCCAGTTCCAGAGACAAAAGATGACCTTGACTTTCTAGAAAGAATTTTGTTATGGCTACATATCCCCAACTTTGTACAATACCCCCTCCCATTTTCCCACAATAGAAAATGCATAGTAGAATAATAGAAAGTGTGGCAGGCCAAAGATCCAAAGGAAAAGATGGCTGCAGGCCCGACAAAGATGTCTTCTGTATGCTGTTGAAAATGCAAGTGGATCTTCATTAAGCATATATTTTTCAGCAGTATTCCCAATATTAATTGCAGCCTGTATATACAGTTGCTTGTTCCTTATCAAACTGGTTCAGAAACATGTTTACCTGGAATGTGTTGTTCTGAGAGCAGTTTGTAAATTTCCAGAACAGATGAAAGGGAGTGTGACAAAACTTGAGGTATTCTGTTTCTGTAACGAGTTGCACACGATCATTGCATAGTGTAAAAGTTGTATACTGAAGTAACAAAAAAGACAATTATTTCCAAGTCATATTAGTTAATTTACAATAAAGACAAAGCACATTAACCCCAGCCCTGAAATACAGTTAGCACTGCTTTTAATAAGAAAATTGTTTGCAAAAGTGTACAAGATAAACATTGTAATTATTAGAATTGTTCCATACTTTGAGGAAAGGTGCTTTGTGGTACACAGTTGTGTGGCAGCTGGCAACAATTCCCTAGAACCTTTTATTTTTCCTTTTAATTTATTTTTATAACATCAAACACAACTTACAACATGTTGTCAGAGTACATATTTATACCTTAACATCAACATATTTTTATAGAAATATATTCATTTAGTTATTTATTCCATTTCACCATCAAATTTAATACATATTTTTCTCCTGTTCCCTTCTTATATATCCTAATTCACCTAATTTCGCAACAACTTTCCAACTCTACTTCCCTTTCCTTCTTTCTCTCACTCTCTACTTCCCTAACCCCTTTCTCCTTTCCTTTTCCTCCTTCTCTCCCTCTCTTCTTTCTACTTACTTTCTCCTCTTCCTCTTTCCTACCGACCTTCCACTCTCCTTATCAGTTATTGCTTCCTTTCTTATAATCAACTTTTTGTTCCTAATATAGAACAGATCTCTAATACCAGTTTTATTGATAACCTTTATTTTAAATAGGTTCTCTCCCTGTTAATTTTGCATTTTATTCTAATTGTCTTCATTTTTAACATTCCTCCTTTTCACGTATTTCTTATGAGCAAAGTCATTCCCATGTCTTCTTTTATACATCATTTAGCCTATAACTCGTTTTCCTCTTATCTTTTTTCTTTTCCATTTCGGCCATTGCCTTCCCTTTACCTAATTTTGTTTATTTTATTCACTTTCTTTTCATTTATAACAGTGTTTAACAACCCTAATAATCATCCAAACAGATCTATATGTCTAATACTATCACCTTAATCTACCTAAATATATGTAACATTAATCGAGATGCATTGCTTATCGGTTCTCATCCAATCACATTTATACACAATATTTTTATATACATATTCCCATACTATGTATCATCATAATGCATATCATATATATAACTGGTTCACAATTAATTGTACAAAAATACATCTCAGTTAATCATTTTAATACAGATCATCACCTCAAAAAGAAAAAAAGAGAAAAGAAAAAAATTATCTTATCCTTTCCCGCCTGTTGCTTTTACTTCCCTCTTTCACATTTAATCCATCAATATTAATTTTCCATTTCACATAATTAGTCTCTGCCCTTTCTTCTTTTTGTAATTTGGTTTCCGTCATAACTTCCCCAATGAGTCAGTAAGATACATAAAACATACTTTTGGTCTCTCAAGATCCCACTTTTTAATTTTCTTCTCCTCTCCCATCCTCTTAACTTTTTTTCTTTCATTTTTATGAATATAAATTCTTTCCACTTGGATTCCTCTCCTTTCTTTAATATATATTATTTATTTAGTTATCCTTCCAAACTCTCTTATTCTCTTTCTCACCACTATCTCTTTTAACTTTTAACTTTCTCTTTTACAAGGTATTTCCCCTTTGTTACTCTTTTAGAACCACTGCTAAACCCAGTGAAATCATCTCTATACATTTTCTTTTCAACTCTTTTGTCCTGAGTTCCACTGTTTAATTCAGTTTCAATTATTTCAGTTTCATTTCATTTTTTCCATATTCCAGCAATGGTCCAAATTCTTTTTCACCCTTCCACATTTCACACATATTTTTTGTCATTTCAATAAGTTCTGACAATTCTTCATGTATCTTTATTTCCATTTTGTCCTGTTGTAATTATTTAAGGTTTATCCAACACTGTCTCTTTAAATTTGAGTTTGGAATTCGTGCAGTTTCTTTATAGTCTTTGTATCTCCTTCCAAGTCCAAAAGTGTTTTCATCTCTAAAAATCCAGATCAAAACACACCCTCCTTCAATTCTCACTGTTTCCAGGTTATCTTCCACAAGAGCAAGGTCAAACCCCACAGCTGCAAATTTATTTATTTTTTTCCTTTCTCCCCAACTTTCTCCAAATTATTGTAATGTCATCTTTCCACCAGCAGATGGCCTCGCCGATTTTCTTATAGACTCAGTATTATATTAATATAATAGTATTCAAATTCACCTTTAAAACCTTTTTTCCAAATTTTCTTCTTTATAAGTCTTTATAAATTTTCCCATTCCAATTGTAAAAGCAACAATCTTTGAGTTCTCTTGTTTAAAATGTATTTTCTTTTTCCCATCTTAAGTCCAAGTGCCGGTTAGCTGCCATTTTCCAGTCCAGGCACTTTCGCATTTCAATTTAAAAGTTTTTTTTATTCTTGTTTAAAATAGCCGAACTCGCCCAGTTTAACACTTTGCTCAGTCACCACTCCTGCACATTCACTTAGATCAAGGTATAATTTCCTCCAGACAAATGATATCTTCTCTCCTGCTCAGTTCGTTGTGGCTGCCCCGGCTTGTAACAGTTCAAAGCCCGTCTCTTCAGCCACTGGATCTAGAGGCTTCAGCTTGCCCTCCAGGAAAATTGCCATTTCCCTGTTCACACAGGCTGGTGCCCCTGTACTGCACTGTCCCTCCAGGACAGTTTTGGGTTGGCAAGGATCCCCGAATCTGCTGAGGTTCGACGGCTTCTTGGGAGCACCTGAGAAGCATGTCCACTTTAGAAATTTCTAACAGTTTAAAAACCAAACGAAAAATCTAACATGTTCCTTAATTTAGGAGAAAATATTTTTTCAACTAACAGATCAGTGGTGAAAGTCAAACATTTCCCCTACTGGTTCTGTGGGCGTGGCTTGGTGGTGGTGAATCATGTGACTGGATGGGTGTGGCCAACACAACATCACTCACGTCAAGGGGCACCTCACCCATCCTCTTCCCTCTCAGCCACTTCTTGTCACAAATGGCAGGAAAATGGGGAGGGGAATGGGGGGGGCAGAGGCGATTCCAATGCACCAGCCCCTTTGACCCACTTTCTCTTGGCTTGCCTGCAGCTGCACCGAACAAGCACCAGCACAGGGCATCTGGATTGCCTGCCTTCCCCATGCCGGTGCCAGTGCCACTGCACAACCCTCCC
>JANHFT010001368.1:232044-246775 GCA_032467955.1 Pseudoxenodon macrops
TGGCGCAGAAAGAACATTCTTTGTTGTGCTTTTTTGATGATGTTTTTGATGTTAGGTGTCCATTTTAGGTCTTGAGATATGGTAGAACCTAGACATTTGAAGATCTCTACTGTTGATACTGTGTTGTCTAGTATTGTAAGAGGTGGAAGAATGGGACAGTTTCTCCTAAAGTCTACCACCATTTCTATGGTTTTCAGGGTGTTCAGTTCCAGATTGTTTCAGTTACACCCCGATGCTAGTTGAATAAGATAAAGAGCATCTGTCTATGACTGTGTAGGCTTATTTCATTGAGCTTCTTTTGCTAATAGTTTATCAAACTTCTTAACCACACATCTCCTTCATAGAGGGGCTCTTAATAATAGTAATAACCAGACCCGTAATTTCCCCAAAGCAGCACATTAGCAAAAACAATGAATTGCTTCTTTGTTTTTGAACAGCACCTAGTCCGGGTATTACTTACTGCATACCACCTCAAAATAATGTCTTGAAAGCTATATTATTTACTTTTTCAAACAATCAAATTTCTTCTCCGAGTTCTTTTTAGTAAAGCCTGAAAACTATTAAATATTTTACAACAGTATTATGCAGATGTTTCATTGTTTTAATGCTGTATCACATTAAGAAAATGATAGTTTATTAAAACTATTAACCTATCTTTACAACTGTTTATTTTGCAATAGAACAATACAAAAGAACTGGATTTGTATAAGAACTATAATCTACTTTTGATGTATTCAAAGATAGCTTGCTGCTAAAGGATTAAAATTCTAGTGACGGAAGGATGAAGAGATAACATTCCCAATTGTAACTTCCTAAAGTAAAAAGTCAGCAACTGAAACATGTCTATTTCTCTCCCAAATCGCCATTCATTTCTGTTTCACTAACAGGTATTGATTGGATCTGGGAGCAAGACTCTTCTATACCACTCTCCAGAATCATTTGTAGTTTGATTTGATTCTGGCTATCTTCTACTATTTGCTGTAAAAGCACGATCAAAATTAATTTTTAACATGTTATAAAATCTTGCTTACAGAGGTTGTTCTAACAGTAATGTCTTAATTCAACCCACTAAAAACTAAGTACCATGGGAATTGAAATATCTTCTATTTTAGTTACCTTGGGTAGTATAGTAAAAAGAGGAGGCTAAAAAGAGATGAGACAGTGCCTCCTCAGATGTGTTAACACATTACACTTCTCATCATTCCTTGCTACTGGTGTCCTGAAGGGATATTGGTTTGGGGAGAGATCTTTAATGATTTTCAAGAATATAAGATAAATTAAGCTGAAGAATTGCAATGTCAACCAAGTTTGTGAATACATGAAACATTCATATAGTTTCTTTTTCCACGATGGAGTACTATCATGTAAGATACTTACACCTTACTTTTATCAATCTCTTCCTCGTATTTAGTTATCAGTGCCTTTTTCATGTTCAGTTTTTGACTCACTATGCAGTTTCTTGTTCTTTTATTTTCTTCTGACATCTGGGTTAGTGATTGGTTCAATTGGATTATTATGATTCATAACTTTTGCTAACTTATTCACAGCCTGGGAAAGAGAGTGTAAGAAAGAAAAGTTGCTATAAACATGTACTGATGTTACCTATTTGGGAAATGAAACATCTGCAAGAAAACAACCAAACTTAGAGAGCACAAAAGACCCCACACTGCAGTTTCTCTAATTAAAACATAATATATTTCCTTCTCCACTTCCTTATGTATATTGCAGTGATAACTGTGGTCACTTTCTCATCATCTCATTTACGCACGCACGCACATGCGCGTGGGCGCGCGCACACACACACACAGAGTACAAGACTGATAGTATGTAGCTTGGCCCTAGTACAGTGATGGCTAACCTTTTTCTAGTCACGTGTCAAAAGCACACACATGCGCGCACCCATAATGCAATGCATGCATGACCCCCTTGCATGTGCAAGCACCCCACCCTGCAATGCATGCATGACCCCTGCATGCGCTCCACCTCTGCGCATGCATGCAAAATCCGCACATGCATGTGTGATCCCCTGCACACGCCCCGTCCCATATGCATACACATCTCCCATGTGCCCCATGCACCCCATGCATGCAAAGCAGACACCCGAAAACCAGCTGACTGGTGGGAGGTGCATGCCCATGCATGGTGGAGAGGGCTGTGTGTGCAATCACGGCCCTAGTATTTGTTAGAATTTAGGCATCCCGATAGACCAGATTAAGCATGATTCATAGTCCAGTACACTTGCCAAAATATCAAATGCAACCTTGGGATGTAGTGTGTAGTGTTCTGATTATGATAAGTAGCATTTCCACTCTATGTTGCATTATTCAGGCCACACCAAAAAAGTTATGCCCTTTTCTGGTCAGCACAATACAAGGAGGATGCTGAGGATCTGGAAGGAGTACAGAGAGGAGAGACGAAAAAATGAAGAGGGACTTGAAAGCTAACTCCTGTGCAGAATGGTTAAAAGAACTTGGCAAGTTTAGCCTAAAAACTTCCCTATGTGGAGGCTTGATAGCAGACTTTTCAATACTGTAAGGGCTGTCACAGGAAAATGGGGCATTAACATATTATGCCTATCACTTGAGGGTAGAACAAGAGCCAATCTTTACAGAATGGGATGCAAACTTTTATGGCAGAATATCCTTAACAACGTGAGGAATTTTAAGTAGTGTAAAGCCTGCGTCCTGGAGTGGTGGATGCTCTATCAGTGAAAGTTTCAACAAAGGTCAGACTGCCATTTGTTGGGAACGGTCTGAGGATTCCTGCTATGGCAAGGGGTTGGGCTAAAAAACTTCCAAGGTTCCTTCCAGTTTTGTGATTCTGAATTGCTTGGCCTGATAAAGGATTATACAAAAGTAAACAAAACGAAATTGGTTATAAGCAGCGGCGTTGTTGGTCAAGACAAAATTAGGTGGGCATCAAGCATAGCTGATTTTTTTTTTAATGATGGCAATACCAAAATACCTAGAAACAGGCGTCCTGCTTAGCAGCACTGGATTTTTTTCCCGTTTCAGTCTCGCTAGGACACAAGTTCTCTGCGGGAATGATAGGACTAAAGCTACAAAAGACTGGACGAGATCTGCACCTGCCCAGATCTGCTTAGCTAAAACACTACTTGCAAAAGATAGGAAACCAATTGCGGCTGCGCACAGGGAGCTTCCGCCCCAATCGAGATTCCGTCTTATCTGCGACTAAACATTGCTCCGTCGGCTTCTCCCTTCCTCCTTCTCAAGTTAAACCGCGACTTTTGCCCTTTTCGCGTTGTCACGACTCCCCGCCCTCCCAAGGCTGCCCTTCTTCGCCGGCTCATCCTCCCCCGGTGCCAAAGTCGAAACGGTCGGGGGGACACCAATTCAGCGGACACCGCAATACGTTAGCGGCGGCAAAATGTATTCGACCGCAGGTGGCAAGAAAGGGAACCGTTAGCGCACGTTAGCAACGGACGAGACGTCACGAGCCTTCGCCCCCTCGGGTGATGGAACTTGTAGTTCTGTTTGGAAAATCACGTGAAAGCCCCGGCCCGAACTGAAAAAAAAGGGTGGTGGGTTGTGTGTTCCCGCGGAGTCTTCTCAGCAAATTCGCATGTTGTTAAGCTGCATTAAGCATGATATAATGGGTCCTTATGTGACCCTAACAGATGGTATTTTTGTAAACCAATTGAAAGTTACAGAATTTTACACACCCGCGGTACAAAAATACAGACGCAATTGTCTGATGCAATGTACGGCATAAAAATATACTCAAATTATTTGTCAGATGGATCTGATCAGTTTCAGGAAAACGTTTATATGAATATTTTCGTTTGCCTTGTTCTGAAATTACTTACATAAAACTAGAAGTAGCTTAAATTTCTAACAATACTAGGAAGGCTACAAGCCGTAGCTCAGAAATGTGTTTTTTAAATTACACCTTGCGTTTGAAGAATATATAGAAAGACAACGTCGACAGTGTCAACGTCTAGTTGTCAGACTGCAAGCCTACAGATGGATAGATTAAAAGACATGACGCTGCAATTCATCGCTTTTAGAATCTTACATCATGTTTTCTTTTACATTGTTTACAGTTTCAGTACTTCAGCGCCCCTGTGGTGCAATTCTGGCAGAAATCCAGTTCAGAAATACTTGTACAGTATTAATTTAAGAAAGAAAAAAAAACTACTATTCCCAGCAGGCTCCAGGGAAAGAGTTGCGAAATAAACGAGGATATATAAGATGCCTCTCGGGCAACGTGAAGTTCAGACTGCTCGGCGAGTTTCGCGGGCGCTTGTTCCTCTTTAGGCGTTGTTGTTGTTTTTAAATGCAGCGCTGCTTTTATTATTTTTTCCTCTCCTCGGAAAGCTGAGAACAGTCCCTCTGCTCCCTTTCATTTTCTCCGCTCCTTCCTTCCTTTTCTCCGACCATTGCAATGAGACCCAACGAAGCAGGAGAAGCGTCGTCCGCCTCGGAGATGCGTTTGGACGAATGGAAGCGATGGGCGGCCGAATGCGTGGACGAGTCTTCGCAGAGCCTGGGCGAGCTAAGCCGGGAGATCTGGAGCCACCCGGAGCTGGCTTACGAAGAGCACCAGGCTCACGCCGCCCTGACGCGTTTCTTCGCCGGCCTGCCCGTCTCTTCCTCTTCGGGCGCTTGGTCGGTGCAGCGCAGTTATAAGTTAGAAACGGCCTTCCGGGCGGACTGGAAGTGGGATGGGGCGTCCTGCTCTCCCGCCGAAGCCAGCCAGGCTCTCCCGCAGCCGCCGCCGCTTCGCCTGGGCTTCCTGTGCGAGTACGACGCCCTGCCTTCCATCGGGCACGCCTGCGGCCACAACCTCATCGCCGAAGTGGGAGCCGCCGCCGCACTGGGCCTGAAGGGCGCCCTGGAAAGCCTTCGCCAGAGCCCCGCCGGCCTTCCTCGCCAGGCTCCCGCTGTTAAGGTGAGAAGCTCAGAATAACTTGATTGTCACTTTAAATGTGCACCAATCGGCCGACGTTAAAATGAAATTTCGTTGTATACAGCTGTCGAAGAGTCACCACTTTCAATATACACTACATAAACATAAATAAACAAACAAGCAAATTAATAAAGATGTGCATATATGACACAGTGAAACAACACAGTCTAAGTGAGTTGGCATCTTGGTTCTCTTCACTGCCCTCCTTCGTTTTAATGGGATTATAAAATGCTAACTTTAGATTTTGAGCATCTCTCCCCTCCCTCCTTTGTTGTTGTTGTTGTTGTTTTGTAAATCTGCTATCTTTATCTAGAAAGTTATGCATTTTGAAAATGTTGTCAGTCTGAGGGCAGTGCTGAAGAAAGGAGCACATGCATCCCAGTAAACAAGCTTTCCCTGGCTGGGATTCCTTTGGCGCAATGTTCTGTTGTTATTTTTCCAGATCCTGATGTCTCATCATCTTCTCATTTTAGGTCACAGTGCTGGGTACCCCTGCTGAAGAAGATGGAGGAGGCAAAATAGACTTAATTAAAGCTGGGGCTTTTGATAGTCTAGATGTTGTTTTTATGGCTCATCCCTCTCAAGAAGATGCAGCTTATTTACCTGATATTGCAGAACATGAGTGAGTACAGAGGAGTGGGAAAGCTTTGCTGAGTGTGTCTGAAAAAGGGTCCTATGCCTTTTGATCCCTTTTTAGATTCTGAAGACTGCTTGGAATCCTTTTTCATCATTTGTGTCAGTTTGTGAACAACACCCTACAACACATTTATGGAGTTCAGCAGTAAACTTCCGCTTCATTTTGCCTGTGTTATGCAAAAGTTGAGGTTCTTTGCTTGGTATATAATATCCTGAAGGGTCCCTTTGGGAGGAAAATGGTAGATAGTATAAGAGGGACATCAGAAGTCCATGTTTCAGCTCTTATTTAGGGCTGCTTCCATTATTAACATGAATGCATGGATAGGATGATGGTAATACATTTTTTGTTCCTTTGACTGACAATTGTAGCAACAGAATCTTTTCCTGAATTCTTCTTGCTCCTACAGTAGTCCTATATTTGAGGAGTCCTACTAAAATGACTCTTGTTCTTACTCATGGTTAGTATTCATTACGATATTATACTAGGGAAGCAGCAATGGTCAGAAATAATAGTTGCCACCATTCCCAATAACTAACTTGTATTAGGTGTTGTTGACTTAATATTTGAAGGTGGCAGAATGCCAAACTTTAATCCTCAAAGAGGAAGAAACAATAAGCAAAAGCAACAATTTCTTGCAACCATAGTTTACTTAGGGCTCTGTGTTATTTTGCTAAACACGAGAGTAAGCATTTTCAGAAACTGCTTCTACAAAAAAAAGTTATTCCAGGTAGTGCTTGACTTATTATTACTCATTTAATGTCTGTTCCAAGATATGGCTCTGAAAAAAGTGACTTACAACCAGTCAACACACATACAACTGTCAAAGTCCCCATGGTCACATGATCAAAATTTGATACTTGGCAAATGGCATGTGTTTACAACAGTTACAGGTCCCATGGTCAAGTGATTACCATTTGCAACTTTCCCAGTGGGCTTCCAACAATCAAAATCAGTAGGGGAACTAGGATTCACTTAAAGACTGTGGCAAAAAAGGTCATAAAATTGGGGGCAACTCATTTAATTGCATTGCTTAATAAAGCAAGTTCCAATCCCAATTGTCATTAATTGAGTATTACCTTTAATAACTTGCCTGTATTGTTTTTGATTTTTTTTCTTGTTTTCTCATTTTTAAGCAGCGAAACTGAGTTGGGCCCAGTAGTATTGGCCAATATAAACAACTAGAAAATGGAGCAGCCATTAGCTTTTTACAGGGGCTTCTGTAGTTGTGAGGATGTTAAAAAGAAAAATATTGGATGTAACTGCACAGTTGAATCCCTCACCTCTTTGTATGTTCCACCAGTTGTACAAAGAGGCAGGGCTTTAATTGTAAGGGCATGCCTGCCATTTTGACTTTTTTGACACATAACCTTGCAGGCATTCCTGATTATGCCTCCATTGATTTTCTATAAACTCCATGGCTATATATTACCCAAACATCTGGTACACACCAAAGGCTCCCACATTATTGTTATCCCAGAGCAGGGCTATGGAATTCCCTTCTTATCTGCTTATTTACAATGCTCCATATTTCCTTATTGGTTCAGTTTTGCTTGGTAATATACTTGGCAATATTGGGGTAATTGTAAAGTAAGGAAAATATTATCACAAATGGCATCTTGTTTTGCGATCTTTCAGTAACTTCTTTGGTAATGTATTACATGTAAAATGAAAATAAAATAAAACAGTAGGAAATCAGGAGAAATCAGTTATCAGATATATCTGAAATATGCAGGATTCATTTAATCTGAATACTTTTATATTGTATTTTTTTATGAATGTGTGTCAGTAGTCCAATATTTTTTTAAAAAGAACTAAGCAACCATTTTTAAAAGTTCATGAAACTTCATCATTATAGAGGTTGCAACAAATACATCTTTCTTCCCTTTTATCATGTTATTATTTTCAGCATTTTTCAGTATTTTCAGATGACTACTTTTAGTCATGTGACATGTAGCTGTACCATAATTCGTACTATAGATAAGGCTGAGTGTGCAATTCAGACACTTGAATTGCTTAATACAGTTCTTATTTCGTAATACCTCTTCACATGATTCTCTAAAGAATTTGTTTCTACTGGGGCTATGACGTTCATTACAGAACCGCTCAGGAAATTGGATCTGATGTTTACCTATAATACAGAATTCAATATCTCATAACTCAAATTTATATGGAACAATTTTACATTAATTTTACATTTATTTTCATTTTTGTTTATGTCTCCCCCCAAATTTTGGGATTGTTTTAGCTTGGATGTAGTGGAACTTTCTTCTTTTAATGTTTCAACATGCTTCTGAAAGTCTTCAGACAAGAATTAGTCCTCTGCTTATACCTCTGGTATTAATGTCATGAATCATTGAGAAGTTAATGATGTTAGGAATGGTTAGTGGAACAAGAAGAAGGGGCAAGCAAAGAACATGTTGGCTTGATAATATCAAAACTGATACGAACATTCAACAACTGAAAGAAGCTGTGTCTGACATGGAGAGCACTTGCCTATAAAATCGCCAAGAGTTGGACACAACTGAATGGTTAAAACAACAATTAATGGCATGTGCAATGAAAACAAAGCACACTTTAGTTTTATTCTTTAAAACGAACATGGCTTATTTTATATGGCTCTGAAAGTCACTTTTGTATATCTATAATAGTGTAATGAGAGACAATTTAGTGCAGTGGTTAAAGCATCAGACTAGAAATGTGGAGACCATGAGTTTTAATCTGCCTTAGGTGCAAAGTCAGCTGGATGGTATTGGGCTAGTCACCTTCTCTAAACCCTAAAAATGAGGCAATGGCAACCCACTTCTGAAAAACTTTGCAAAGAAAACTGCTGGGACTTGTCCAGGAGACTTGCAAGAATTGAACTTTATTGAATGGAAGGAAAAAAAGTAGTGTAATAACATAGATCTGTTTTTATAAAAACTGGTGTTTTTTCATAGCCTAATATTCTCTTGGACCATAATAAATGAAGCAAATTGCACTGTTTTTGTTAGCTATATCTTAGTCTTGCAGTGATGATTTCCTGTGGTTAACATAGAAGTTGAATAATTTTTTCTCAAAGTGTAACAGATGATCAGCATCATTATAGTTATTAAATACTAAAACTTTTGTAGTGTGTAGGCAAGAAAATACATTGCAAAAAGTACCAAAAGTACTATCATTTAGATGTAGTGATAAGAATATGTTAGCTCCACCAGGTAGACCAGACCAAGAAGCCACAGGAAGCTAAAACTTCCTAAACTGAAATTTGCTATAATATCATTTGGACATTCTGAAGTTTAAAAATGCTTTTGCCCCTGTTGTTTAGGCAACAGAGTTTGTCAATATGTTAAGGCCATTTTCCTTGCTCTCTACAACTTCCTTATACTTATCACACATTTTATAGAAAGTTGTTTCTCATTTATTTCTCAAATGAGTCAGCATTGGATTTCTAGTTTAGAATTGATTACATTTCTAACACAGAATCCTAGGAAACAAAAATATCTTTTCTAACTAATAATTTTTACAGTGTTTATATGCCACATCTTATTAGTACCAGATATTGCCTGCTAGTAGAATTCTTTCTCAGAGGCCCTATTCTGTGTGCTCTTCATCTGAAAAATCCCCAGGCCATCTCTATCTACAGATTGATATAATATAAAAGATGCAAAAGAAAGGAAAAAGCTGAGATGAAGCAGGGAGAAGAAAGCAAAATCAGATAGTAGTCCTTACCAAATGTGTTTAACAGAAAAACAGATATAACCTTTACATGAATATATTCATATCTTAAATTCTGTGTTTCATTTCATGCTCACTCTAATTAAAAATATCTCTCTAGGCATAAATAGGCATAAGGATTCATGGATACTGGAAGAACAAATATCTGTTCTAGAAATGGAATCTTTGGTTCTTAATATATTTTCCCTGTTCCATTTTTTTTCATGCTAATAAATTAAATCCAGGCATGACCTAAATACATTAAGTTCTGAAGTGTCCTTTGCAAGTTGTTTGATTATTTGAGACAATGCTGAAAATGTAAGAAGCTGATAATGCAGCACAAACCTACACAATTGTTTTGTGCTAGGAAAAGAATATTCTGCTGTGTTTGTAAAGTTTATTTAGGAAATGATTTTGGGAAAATCATTTAAAATTCTTTATTACACTCTTAAGTTCCAAATTTAAAATTAATGTGTACCACATTTGGAACTTAAAATATATAGAATGTAAATATCTATGCCTAAAACCAGTCCAGATGGGCATCTTATCACTCATCATAGAACTCTCAGAATAACTCATCAGGAATATCTGAAGACTGTAACAATTGAGACCTACAGTACCTAATGTCTTAGTGAAGACTATTCTACAATGAAAGTGCAGCTACTGAAAGATTTCTGTTTCTAAGAAGTTTTAGATATTTGCCAATAAATTCTAAATCAGAAAAATAGGGTTTTTAACATTCCCAAATTCTGTTTCTTGATATATTTTTTTCATAATTCTTTATAAATATTCAGTTTTCACTCAATATTTTAAAGATTGCATTTGTAATTCAGTTGCTGTTAATCAAATGTTATATTTTATCATGTTTTTCATTGTCAGTGCTGTCATTTTAGTATATTACTTTTCTAGACTTAACAGATACATGTTTATTTGGAAATAAACAGATGGGTGACCACATTTGGGCAATTGGTTGATCTCAAAAAAGCTGATCAGAGTTTAACTCGATGCTCAAATGAGAGGCTACCAGTAAGAAGGATGGCTGCAAGTTAGGAAGGTGAAAAATAAATTCTGAAGGAAAGCAATGGCAAACAGCCTTCATTTCATTGCCAGCAGAACTACAGGGACATAACCGTAGTCAAGCTCAAGTCAAACAAGACTTTATCTTTGGAAAGGAAGTAAAATATATTTTGCCAATCATGTACATTTCATAAAAGAAACAACTGCTGTCTTACCCCTTTATTTTGGCCTACTAATTGGTTCAGATGACTTGGTCTTCTATGGAGCTCTTCTATGACAAATAGATTTCTTTATTTGAATGACTGTGAGAAATTAATCTGTATAACTACATTTCTAATGCAGGTGTACTGTGTTCTGCAAAACATTTTTTCCTGTCTAGAAATGATTTCTGGGTTAACATGTACAAGTAAACAATAATGAGGTTTGTTCGTTTTCCTGTCCTAGGAACAGCAAATGAGTTAGTCTTATTTGGGTTTGCCCTGTACTGGATACTGGCCAAGAACAATGGAAGGAAACATGTGAATGACCAAACAAAGCACATTTATTATGCTCATTTTTTAGATAGGCTGTGGCTTAAACAATAAACCATGGATTAAACAAATCCTGCCTTGGTCCAAGCAAAACTACTGTAGAAAGAAGCAAGTAGAGAAGATAAACCTTTAATAAAACCTTTTCATCTTCATACATGTTTAACATATTCTTTTTACATGGTATTGCTAGAGGTTTTTAGGTACTAATTCACTAATTTTCTCACGGTTTAATTTTATGTGCTGTATCAATTCTCTAATAATATATCTGTACTAGAGATCTAATAATGTTTCGCAGTGCCAAAGGTTAGCATTGACTATGGAAGCTCTGTATCACCTTCCATTCATAACCTTGTGCTGATTTGCTGTTTCAGAACTTTGTAGAGCTTTGAAGTAATGCAATACAATGCAGCATGTAAACTTATATATATCCTTAACATTATTTTCATGAAATGAACCCAAAAGGATTTTCTCTCCTTTAAAACTGTTTAAAAACAAGTGATGGCTTTTATTTCCTAGTGTGACTGTGAAATACTATGGAAAAACCTCTCATGCTGCTGCTTACCCTTGGGAAGGACTAAATGCATTAGATGCTGCAGTGCTTGCATACAACAATCTGTCCCTTTTAAGACAGCAAATGAAACCAACATGGAGAGTACATGGTGAGACCTTCCTTCACTCTTATGTCCAACAAGTTATATCAGACCCTGATTAAGCAAATGTGTTCTATCTGGCATGTTAATGTTATACAAAATGAACGGCTACTTATTAGTTTTAATTATTCCAATGTGGTATTAAATGCATAACAGTAAGAACACGGCTTTTCATATGAAAATATGAAGCAGCTAATGCTATCAAGTTAGCTTTTACATAATCATTAAATCCACATTTTCAGAGTGTAAAGTTACATTAGTATATTTAATTTTAATTAAATGTAAATAAAATTAAAATGTAGCTTTAATCCTACATTCTGAAGTTAGTTATATTCAAAAACTAAATATGTCCTTTGACCAAGGAAGAACTTGCATTCATTCTCTAGATATATAAAGGAAATACGTATGCATGCATTTAGAAATAATCATGGTGAAATTAGTAATTTTATTATAACTGCTTAATTTAAGGACATTTCTTGAAGGAGACTGAATTATCATGCATCCCAAAGGTAATATATTATGGATGCCTTAAAAATAAAATTATTATGTGCAATATATGGCATACCTAATAGCTGGTACCATTTTTAATAGTAATAATGAAAAATGGAGTTAAACAAAATCCATGCGGCTTCCTTAAATACGATTTTTTTTTTAACTCATAAATTATATAAAAAGCAAAATATTCTTGGTTAAGATATACGGTAAATAATTTGTTTTTCCCAATATTGTCCTTAGGATATTTTAACCAACATTTATCCATGCCATTTGATCTTGTTTAATAAAATATTTGTATTTTATTTCCAGTTGTTGGGGTTTCCTTTCAGAATATTACAGCATATATAAGCAGAGAATTAATACCCCTTAAATAGTAGATAAAAAGTGTTCCATATGGATCTTGACATCTATTTTGACCCATAAACATTTATTTAGTGACGTATTGGTGGAGGCAAAGTATCTCATTTTCTGGATAATAGCCTCTCTTCTGTATTTCATCCATCCAGTTTCTGCTTTGTGAAGGTTTCATTTCAAACTTTCTTAAGTTAGAATGACATACTGTAGCTTCTGAAGTCTTAAGCAAAAATCATTAATTTAAATTTACCTCAATTTATATACTGCTCCAAACAGTAATTTGTACAGTTCACTAACGCTACAGGAGAGAGTAAGTGATGGTGTGTTTTATCCCCCAGGTGATCTACCTCCTCAAAATTGCATGGAAGTTGGTAGGGGACTTCGAGGAAATCTGTAAATATTGCTATGAAACACTCTTTTTCCAGGTGCAAATCTGTGCTGATACTGTTTTTTTTTTTCCTTTTGTCCATTTTGGGTCCATGTTAGCTTGATCATAATAGAGTTATTGTAGGTGAATTGTTGCTAGTTAGGCTGACTACAGAAGATTATTTTTTTCTTTAATTTTAAACTAAACAAAGCCGTCTTTAAGTTGTATTTATTACATTAATTTTCTAGTAAGCATTTAGCTTTTCTTCTGACCATTGAAATAAATCAAAAGAAAAGCATTCAATTAGACAAGGTATCTGTATGCTAGTTTGTAATTCAAGCAGCTTTAAAATGAACATGTTATGACACTGAGAATGATTATATAAATGTTAAGCATGATATAGAGAACTGATCTGCTGCAGTAATTAGAGGCACTAAGCTAGAAATCAGAAAACTAGGAGTTTTAGTGCTGCCTTAGGCAGGAAGCTAGCTGGATTACTTTGGCCAGTCACACTCTCAACAGCACTAAAGAAGTAAATAATAGCAAACCACTTTTGAAAATGTTGCCAAGAAAACTGCAGAGACATGTTCAGGAAGTCCGCACACACCTCCACAACAAGCATTGCAGAAGTGGACTTTTAATTGGTATAGCGATTGTTTTTTAGAAAGATGTAGATTGGTCCACAGCATTGCCTATCTGTTCACTGTTCTAGTTTTTGCATTCTCTTCAAATGAGCAATTTCCCAGGATATTTCTACAACAATATTTGTTACTATATAACTTTCTTCAGTATGGAGCAGTTTGATTGGGTATGGGACTGTTCCATTCTTTTATTTTCATCTTGCCGGGGAAATTAATTCTGTGTGGCAAAAGCAGTTCTAGATATTTCATCATTTAATGGGCTGCTGACAAAACAAGATTATTTTGTATATTAATTTCAGGAACGTGTGGCTCAAAGTAATCTTTATGCTTTTATATCATACAAACCTTAATATGGATAATCTATGATTATGGAATTATAATCTCAAATATTGGGAAGCAGGTACCAAGGACTCAAAAATACATACTTGGTCTTTTCAGATATTTCTGATATATATATATATAGAGAGAGAGATAGAGATACCGGTATTCACCCTGCATGGGGAAATATTTCTCCATCCCTGAATGAACCTGTTTTATTAATACCAGTAGGTATAATTTTAAAGCTTTCACATTACATTTAATGAATAGAAGCTTATTATACCGGTAGAAGTCACATTGCAAAGCTTAGGATATGGCAAATTTACAGTAGCTTAAAACAATAATATTTTGATTGTAGCTCTTTTTAAATAAGTACATTGTTCCAAAATGAGCAAAAGAATTAGGTAACAAAAGTAATAAAAACTAGATTATCCAGGATGAGCCCAGGTTGGCAGTCTCTAGCTAAGCTCCCACAGGACAAAACCACCTGCTCTGCCGAGAAGGCAAAGCAAGAAGCCAAAAGGTGGCTGGGCCACTGAGTCAAACCATGCCCTTCACAGATGTGCTGCGAGAGGCAACCCTCCTCACCTACCCCTGGCCAACACATTTGGCAGGTTGGAAGGAAAAGAGATCCCAATCTTTTCCTTGTGTTTTCCCATCTTGTATGCCCAAGAAAGCTGTGCGAATCAGGCTAGTGGGGGAAAAAATGCAAGGCACTTTCTTATCACAACAGGACCTGTTAATGTTAATTACTACTACAATTAATTAAAGATTATTGCAGCCAACCTCTGCCAATTATTTTATCAGCTCATTTGGTGCTTTGCTGACACAGCAGCTTATTTGTCTGAGTTGCATCCAAGTTGCCAATTGTCCTTTGCTCTGTTCTCTTTTTTGCCCAGTGGATACAGTGACCATATTTTGTTGGAGAAAAGAAATAAAGAAAAATCCTGAAAGGGAGCAAATCTGAAGCTGCTGGCTGCTTCTTTCTCCCTCCCCACCCACTCCACCCACCACCACCAACAAACGGTCCGAAGTCCAAATGGCCTGGGGGTTGACATGGAAGCAGTGGCGGTGACAGCAGGAGATATGAAAATGGGAAG
>JANHFT010001368.1:246875-259439 GCA_032467955.1 Pseudoxenodon macrops
AGGAGATATGAAAATGGGAAGCCCCTTCAGATTTGCTCCCTTTCAGGGTTATTCTTTATTTCTTTCCTCCAACGAAATATGATCACCATAAGCACAGGACAAAAAAGAGAGCAGAGCAAAGTTCAATTGGCAACTGGGATGCAGATCAGATAAATAAGCTGCTGTGTCAACAAAACACCAAATGAGCTGACAATCATTAATTATAATAATAATTAACATTAACAGATCCTGTTGTGATAATAAAGTTGCCTTGTGTGTGTTTTTTCCCACTTGTCTGATTCGCACAGCTTTCTTGGGCATACAAAATGGGAAAACACAGAAAGGATTGGGATCTTCCAACCTGCCAGATGTGTTGGCCAGGGGTGGGTGAGGAGAGTTGCCTCTCGCAGCATATCTGTGAAAGGCATGGTTTGACTCAGTGGTCCAGCCATCTTTTGGCTTCTTGCTTTGCCTTCTCGGCAGAGCAGGTGGTTTGGTCCTGTGGAGCATGACCAGAGACTGCCAACCTGGTCTCATCTGTGCTGGTGGCAGGTGGATCCAGAACAGAGTACTGGTGCAAAGAAGTGCTGAGCCCAGTGAAAAAAAATGTCATTAGAACATTCCAATCAAGAAATTTGGGCTCAGGAAGACCTCCCCTTCCTATTATTATCCCTTCTGTCCTCCTAGAGAAATGCACTCTGAACATGATCAGAAACATTATGAAATCACCCTCCTGGCTTTGGAGGGAACATTGCTGCAATCCTTCATCCAGCTCCCCTGAAATCTCTCCATGGTGGCTGTGGAGTTTCCACCCAGCTCTTCCTGGGCAGAGAAAGGACTTGTGGCTGCCACCACCACCATACCTTACATTCCTTGACTCTGGTGCTCTGCAAATGTTTGTGTGCCCCAGGACTCGCTCCGACTCTCTCACGCAATACCCAGTGGGGCAGAAGCCCCAGACCCTGCAATTAAGAAGCAGGGGAAGGGGGTGCAGCAGTGGTAAAGCTGCCACCCATCTCTAACTACACCCCCACTACTGCCTTGCCTTGCCCAGCAGGATGGACAAGACAATAGTGGCAGCAGCAGGGGATGGGAGAATGTTGCCACCTCCTCCCCACCCACCGCTCCGCCCAACATCACCACCTGCCCAGCTATCCTTGCTTGCTTTCCCACACATACACACACACACTCACAGGCACTCACAGCAAGTTTTTCCTGCAACAAATTGTTCATGTTGGCTTGTCCTGCAACAACCTGACAGCAGTGAGTTGGCAAGACAACTTGGTGGTGGTAAGGGGGCTGCCCCCAGTTGCCCATACCCAGTTTTCATAGACCCAGTTATACTTGCCTAAAATTATTATAGTGTCCCATAGAAGAGAAAATAGATTAAACCTCTTGGGGTTAGAATTATGGTGATTTCCCACAGAAAAACATGGAGTGTATCTGAAGAAAAAAATAGAGAAAATCTTCAAAATATGCAGCCAAAAATTTCTAGACGTAAGAAACAAAGCTTATACATATATGCAAATCAAGAGTCTCTTCTTGAAAGATAAATAATCGTAAATAAACTAGATATATTAGGTGTGTCATGTCAGATTTCAGTATTTTTTCCTGATTTTATGTTTATTATCATGCATTACGAGTTTTGATTTTAGTAATATTACAATAATGATATATTTCCATTTCAGTTTCATGACAATTGTTTCTGTGCTAGAGTGAAAGTAAATTTGAGATTAAGTCTTGTTTTCAAATCAGAGCAGGGAAGTATAAAGTAATACACCACATATTTCACATTGGTACATACCTGATCAGGTCTGGAAAAGATTCAGGGGTTAGAGTAGATGTCTAATATACATTTACATGGATGTCCTTCAGAGGTTTTGGCTGATAACAATACAATGTACAATACAAAAATATGTTAGCACTGTTCTTTTTTATAGCATAATTATATTGAACAGAAAAAAAGAGAAATATATTTGAAAATGCATTGATATGGATGCTGAACTAAATATGACATTTTAAATTGTTCAGTTTTAATCGAAAGTTGAGGCCCTAAGAATTAAAGTACAAAAGGATGGTCTTATCTTAATTTCTTCCTAATATACTGTAAATATATTTTGCTTCTGCTTGATATTTCTTATTTGGTTCTACTTGGTATAGGATGAGAGGGTTGTTTTTTTTTCAATTTTAAGAGCAGCAAATAATCAACAGAGGAATACAACAGAAAGTGGAAGCTCCTAATTTTGGAATTCAGATGTCCATTGCTTTTCTTTAGTGCCAGAGTGTCTTCAGTGTAAGTTCTCATTGATCTACTGGCAAAGCAGAGAGCCTTGGATCAAGTTAGGACTTTTCTGTTTAGCTGTTCTGCAATAAGCCTCAGAAAACCTAAGTGCCAAGCTAATTTCAATTACCTATTTCTTTTTCATTGCAGGAATAATAAAGAATGGAGGTGTGAAGCCTAATATCATCCCTTCTTACACTGAATTAGAATTTTACTTGCGTGCTCCTTCATTAAGGGAACTCTCTACCCTAAAGAAAAAAGCAGAGAATTGTTTTAAAGCTGCAGCTCTAGCAACTGGGTGTGAAGTAAGACTGCTGGATAACTTTTCCGAACAATAATATAAACTGATATTTTAAAACATGGATTATTTGAGTTGAAAGAATAGCTGTGCAATGTAAAGTTTGCCTTTGGCATAATGGTATTTGTGAATAGTTCGAGTACTGATCTAAACTACCATAGTATGTAGGGAAGAAATGGCTAAAAAGTGCTCTGTAACTATTATAATTAATTGTATCTGTTTTAGCAAAATCATAAATTATTAACTCAAACTTAGTTATTTAGCTAGTATCCACAATTTCCATTATCCTACAATCAGATAGACCTTGATTTAAAACATTTGTTCAGTGGTCATTCAAAATTATGATGATATTGAATGATGTCATTGACAGCCTGTACCTAAAGTTCTGGCCACTGCAGTGCTTCCATCATCACATGAGTAAAATTCAGGCTCTTGGCAATCCTTATGACTGACCACAGGGATGCTGCAGCTGCCCCACCCACCTACCTTGATCTTCCTGCTGCCCCACTGGGTTCCTGGGGCCCACTTCCAACCTGGCTGGATCTCCTTTCCCCATCACACTTGCTCCACTTACCTTTTCTGAAGATCCCCTTTTCCAAGGAGAACCAATCAATACGGTGCATGTCCTTCCTATACAGAAGCCATATGGTGCCATTCCAGAAGCAGAATTTTGAAATTGACTGCAGTTCTTGTTATGTGAGAATTGCTGTTGCTTCGAAAATGGCATCTCCTCCTATGTTGG
Source organism: Pseudoxenodon macrops (assembly GCA_032467955.1). Classification (NCBI taxonomy): domain Eukaryota; kingdom Metazoa; phylum Chordata; class Lepidosauria; order Squamata; family Pseudoxenodontidae; genus Pseudoxenodon; species Pseudoxenodon macrops. Next base: position 250,176 of record JANHFT010001368.1, read on the forward strand.
CACCATGCAGATGATCGGCTGATTTTCTTTCTGAAAGGCAATCTCTGAAGATCACTTTTGGAAAGAAAAGCAGCTGATCCGACACATGGCTTTCCTATACAAAGATCACGTCATTGCATCCCAGAGTGGGTGCCATTTTGGGAGCCGCAGAGGCTGCTTTATGTCATTTCAAACCCGGTGCCATCTTGCAAGGAACCCCAATTCTCACAATCCGAGAATTTTTATCCTTTTAGGATAAAAAGGGTGGATTAGTCCTAATCAGTTACAAATAGTGTAACTCTTTATAACTCTTTATTTCCTATGGCCTGATATATCCAATTTTTTTTTTCTTGTCTAGGTGGAATTACAAGATAGTGAAACTGATTTCTACAATGTGCTTCCTAATAAGACTCTACAAAAATTTTACAAAGAAAATGGCAAGAAGCTTGGCATAGACTTCATTTCTGATGACAGTTTAAATGAGTTAACAGGTAAGTAATATAACCCCTTTTTTAAAATATAATTTTTATTGAAGAATTTTAAGCAAATTTAAAAACAATACAAATATGAGAAACAAAACAAAACAAGAATAGTTAATAAGAAAGGAAATAGAAAAAGAAATAAAACAGAAGAAGAAAGGAAAACCTTATAAATGAGTTCTGAGCTTTTTGACAACAGTTATAAATGCATTTATATTTTACACTCTATAGTTACATCATACTTTTCTTCTTTCCATAAACTATTCTTTTTAATATTCAAAGCCATAAATCACAAGTTCATTTTTCTTTTTTATTTCAGCAAAAAGTCCATAAGGGGTATCCAGTTATTAGTAAATGTAATTGTTCATTTTCCTCTAATAAACAAGTTAATTTTGCCACCTGTGTCACTTTCACTAACAATTCTTCAAGAATATTATAACTTCCTTAGGCATGGCCCTTTGGTCAAATAGAAATATACTATGAATACATAAGTGAACAGAAGTAGACACAAATCTCTATAGGGTACACATTATCTTTTTGCAAATTTGGATTCTGCTTACTATATATGTGCAGTTGTTTTCAGATTCAAAGTCTTTAAAAAGTGAACATGACAAGTTTAAAAGTTTTGGCACCCATCCATTTGATTTTCTATTTTTTATTATAATTTTTTAAGTTCAAAAAAGAAATTGACCATCTAACCTCTCAGATGATTATTGCTGTTCTATTTTCAGCAACTCTAAGTCCCTCAGCAGTTGTTTGAGTATTTGAAAATGAAGATAGTTTACTTTAAGGAAGCAGAGAAGGCTTTTAAAAAAACAAGATAAAACCTCTTTAAACACTTTCAGCTAGCAACTTAAACTGAAAAATAAAGTTAAAAATGGAAGTTACATAAAGTCTGAAATACAAAAATAATATTTGCTTCTCTCAAACTAGTCAGATCTGCCAAAGAAAATTCACTAATCACAGCAAACTTTCTACTGCAAAGTTTGGTTAGCACTGGGATACTTTTCTCAGATTCATTTAAGTATATTGTTTATATAACAATTATCTGCATGACAGAATTGTCAAAACAAACCATTTTTCTGGTCTCATGACATTTGTCATCTCCTAAATTATGCCAAAGAAAATCTCAACAAGTCTGAAACATTTTGGCATCCGTTGAACATGGGTGTGACTTTATTATGCTTGGAGAGGATGTATGGTAGCCAGTGACCCAGAAAATACTGTGCACTTGAGAATGGGTTTAACTAAATATGTATATATCTTAAAAGCTAATATCCCACAGTTAGCAAGAAGCTGAAAAGATGTTGCATATTTCAGAAATCTGGAAACATACAGAGAAAATGTCCGTGAAATATTTACAAGAAACATAGTTCCAAGACATGAGTATTATCAAAAATCTGTGGGGACCTTGAAACATGCAATGCATGCAATGAGATCTGACATAAGAATATTCCTAAACTAGAAAAAGTCCATAAGGAAAAGAAAAAAAATCAAAAACAAGAATAGATAAAAAGCAAAAATAGCTGGCTATCCAAAACATTTGGAAGCTGGGTTTTTTTTCTGTCAAAGGACGTGTCACTTATTGTTGATTGACAGGATGACCAAAGTTCTGTACCTACTGGTATTAAATTCACTGTTTGTTTATGCTGTACGCTATTGCTGACCATACATTCAGTAATGAGGGATTGGAAGTGTCAATTTTTAATAAGGATTCTTGTTTCCTCATTTCTATTTCTCAAGTTCTTAAAATGGAGGGACAAAACCTTGGAAATCCTGACATTTGATTTATAAAAAAATCCACCTTAGTACTTAATGTGTAGAAGAGGATCTATATGGGAGCTGAATATTTTTCTTTGCTGTACCCTTTAATAATACTTTTATTTGCTAACCCATTCCACCTTGTAGACTGTTTGGTATATTCCAAAACTTAAAATATTTTTGGTTCTCTTTAGGTTCTACTGACTTTGGAAATGTTAGTTACGTGGTTCCTGGGATTCACTCCTATTTTTACATTGGTTCTGATGCATTAAACCATACTGAGCAGTATACAACAGCTGCAGGTTAGTAGTTAAAAGTGGATATATCTTTCACATTAAAAAAAACACCCATTGCGAATAATTTTGCAAAATGTACATGGAGTAAAGTTTGAGTGATCATATTACTGTGTTGTGGCAACCAGTGCCTTTTGAGAGTGGTAGAACAGGACTGATGGTAAGTACCAGAAGTATGCAGTATTTGAAGATGTGCAAGGACAAGGATGCACATCTCGACCAAGAAAACATGAAAAAAACATTTTTTGGTTTAGGAAGCTAATCACCTATGTTCTCTACTGGGTAAAAAGTATGGCCTCTTTACAGCTATTCTCTCCTATGAGGCCAGTATTTCAGGATGTAAAAGGAAGGGATAGAGATAAATGCCTAATTTTGGTGCTAAATTCATGTATCCAGATTACATTTGCATAAGCACTGAGAGTTATATTCTGTGCATAATAATGATTAATTTTCTTCTCAGTCTCTTGGCAAAAGATCTGATGGCTTCACAACAGCTGGCTCTAAATTGTACATAAAATGAGTATGTGGAATTGGTAAACTTCCATGCCAATTCTCTTTGTTTCATCTTAGTTTCTATGTTGAGGAGCAAAGGCAGAACCTGAGAAAGATGGCTTTTGCCAACTAAAGGGTTCAAGTACGGTAGATGCATACATTTGTTCCAAATTTGCTGGCCATTCATGCAAGCCAGAGCATCCTGTGAGTGGAGTTCTTCTCTCACAGATACTGGATACAACTCAGTGCAAATGTATACATACATTTTTAGTTGAATAATGTGGATTTTACATTGGTAGATACATCTGCATCTTTAAGAGGAGACTGTTCTTTAGTCTCTATTTTCACTGGAATTGAGATTGCAATCTTTTAAAAAGGAAATTGTTTTAAAATATCTCTTCAGATTTGAAATTACTTCCTGTACTGAAATGAAATCTCTACCTTTTCTGGGTTTGGTTATCCTAGGATCGGAAGAAGCTCAGTTCTATGCTTTGAGAGCAGCTAAAGCTTTAGCCATGACTGCCTTGGATGTTATTTTCAAGCCAGATGTGTTGGAAAAAATTAGAGAAGATTTCAGAATAACAAAACTGAAAGAAGAAGGTCATCCGAATGTTCCTGGAAATGCAAAAGGACCGGATAATGGCAATGGAGCAGAATGTGCATCACATTGAAGTAATGCAGCATATTACAATATTTTAAAAACTCTATGGAAAGTCCAGGACTGATTTACTTCTAGGAATATTTTTAATAATTGGAAAGATATTGAAACCTTCATGTATTTTTTCAAATAGTATTTTTGTCTAAAATTATGTCATTGGTCTTAATTTCAGACAAAATTACATGGTGTAATTCTAATTGAACATAAGATGTACATTAGACTTTTGAATTGTTGCAAGTGCTAGCATGATTTTTTTTAAATTTCTGTAGCCATTGTTCTAATGTCAAGGAACACAGGGAGCCATGCTGTTTATATGAAGAGCCAGTTTGGGATAATGGTTAAGGTGTTGGCCTAGAAAGCAGTATATTGTGAGTTCTAGTCTCGCCTTAAGCATGAGAACCGGCTGGGTGACTTTGGGCCAGTCACTTTCTCTTAGCCCAACCCACCTCACAGGGTTGTTGTTGTGAGGAAAATAAGAGGAAGAAGTAATATATGGTAGGTTCTCTGCCTTGAGTTACTTCTAAAAAAATAAAAGCAAGATAAAAATCTAACAAATAAACATAATCATCAGGAAAATTAATATACTTTATTAAGTTATGTGTAATTGAATTATGCCTTTTGCAAAGGGGGATACCAAAGGTTAGGCATTGTTCGAAGGATGTGCTTGTGTTTTTAATATTAGAAATAATTTCTGTTCTCTTAAACACATTCTCATAAATGGAGCTTAGTTTTCAAAATGCAAATTTTTTCATTATCTCTCAACTTTCCTGGAAGGCTACTTTTAATCACTAGATATTTCATACCTGAAATACATTCCTAAACTCCTGTTCTGCACAATTTTTGAATCAAGTGTCTCTCCTAGTAGAATGTATAATATTTATTCAAATAATAGGATTGTGCAATGCTTCGGATTCAATTCTATTCTATTATGTTTTAGAGCAAAGAGTAGTGTGAAAGTAGCCTCAGAGGGTCAGTTGTGTGGACCTAGGAAATGATGTTATTATTTTAAAGAGTTGTTTGCAGGTAGTACATTTGCATACTTGCATGTTCAAAAAGTGCCTTTTTGAAATCATACACGAAAAACCACACAGTATAGTGCAGAAGTAACCAGGCATAGCAATTAAACTTGAATCCAAGGGGGGGGGGATCTTGTGAAAGTATCTAATTAAACAAGAATGGATGATTCTCTCTATATTATAGATAAAAACGCAATATAAAGCAGTATTTTGGGTTTTTGTTTACCTTGCTTTACAAAATATTCAAAAGAAAAAAACAACAAAGTTTCCTCTATTGCATTTAGTTGTCCATTTAAGCACTGGAAAAATTGTTCTTTGAAAATTAATTATTTAATTTTAAATTTATATTATAGGTGCAGTAATTTACAAAGTAAATGAGTAGACTGCAGAATTGATTTATGACTTGGCTCCTTTGTGTGGAAAATAGCACTTCCTCCTTCATGCAAAGAAACGGAGTTTGAGATTACTCCATTTTAAAAATGTAGGCTTCTTTTTCTGCTACAGAACACTTTGAGCCCTTTCAGAATCATTTTATATGGGCATCAAACAGTTCCTCTCCTTCAGAAGATCATAATCAGTCCTCTGAAGTATGTTGACTGAGAGCAAAGTGATCATCTGAATTACAGTCGCTGCCATCTTGAAATGATAATTCACCAAATAGCTAATAGCATGGATTTGGCCTCTAAAGCATTTGGAATAATGCTACATTTTTAATTGATTAGTGAGAAGCAAATAAACAGGTGAGAAGTGAGTAACCAAGAAAAAAGAAAACATTGCTATTTCCTCTTGCAAGGGGATGTCCTATGAAAGAGTACTACAAATGATTAAAACTTATTTTAAAAACATGTCTTTACATTAATTTACGATAAATTAATATTAAAACACATAAAATTCCGGGTTAAAAAAAAAAAGTATCAAGCATTGATTCTTTATTCTAAGGGATAGTTATTTCTGAATGTAAGGTAATACAAAATCCTGCCCTTATTGGCAACATTGTTAGATGGTTGATTAGTATTTTTTTTCCCATTTTACAAATTGATTAATTCTTCCCATATTATATTAACACTATCTAGGGTTGTTGAGGGTGCTTTAGAATACTATATTGCCAAACAGTTCCATTAATTAAATTACAAGCATCAGTTGGAAAGTAGTCATGTGGTCTGTTTGTTTTGTATTGATACTGTCGGCCAGCCTTTGTATTTGGTGTTCTGTAATAAGAACCAGTTTAATGTAGTGGTTAAAGCATCAAGCTAAAAACTGGGACTGTTTTTGTTTTATACCCATGTTTACTTCCAACATGAGTATAAAGTCAGCTGGGTGACCTTAATCCAGTCACTTTTTCTTAGCCCTAGGAAAGATGAAATGGCAAACCATTTCTAAACAATCTTGCCAGGAAAACTGTAGGGATTTGTCCAGTCACCAAAAATCAGACATAATTGAATAGAAGGAGGGAAAACTATAACAGTGTTAGATCAAGCCTTACAATGCAATTCTGTGAATACCTACTCAGAAGGAAATCCTATTCATAGATTTTATACCTATCGTCTGTTTGCCTGTCTATCATCTATCTATATCTAAATATATATATGCATATATAGTATACAAACACTTTCACATTGCACCTACTTATCTAAGCAATTTTCTCTATAAATATCAAGTGCTTACTCACTTTTCAACTGATCCAGCAAATTTATTTTTAACATCTTCGCAACTTATAATACATGTATCATACTCTTTTGAATTAACATTCTAAATATTGTAGCAAGTTCAACAACTGTAATTTAATTGAAGCAATATGCCTACTTTCTTAGATGTACATATTCATATGCAAGGGAGGAAGAGACAGTAGCTTAAAAAACTCTAAAACTATTTGAGAGTTTTGCATGTAGAACTATAAATTGCATGTTAGAACATTTTACACCTAAACAATAATAATTTAATGTTTGTTGCCAGACAAGATTAGGTTATTCTTTAAAATGAGCTGCCTTTTTGAATTTTTCTATTATATCTGACATGCTGGAATTTCTTTTTATCTTCTACAGCTGTTCTTGGAAGAGAAATCATAAATTATTTGTACAACTGTGATATTGTAGTAGTGTATATAAATGTATTAAAGTTACACTTCATTGCTTTGTCTAAGTTGGTCAGTCCTACCATGCACAAAAAATAATGTTATCATGTTATACCTGATTTGATTGAACCACCATTTGAAATAACTTTGCTTTTTTTAGGAAAATATGTGGCTCTGGAGGGATTTTTCTCTGTGTCGCAGAATCCAGTTGGCAGGCCGTTTTCGCCCTCCCCAGGCTTCAGGAAAGCCTCTGGAGTCTGTGGATGGTGAAAAACGGACCCAATGGGCCTACTGGAAGTTTGGAAACTAACTTCCAAAAGGCACGTTGGACTGTTTTATGCCCTCCCCAGGCTTCAGGAGGCTTTTCTGAAGCCTGGGGTGGGCAAAAAAATCACCCAACGGGCATACCAGAAGTTCAGAAATGAACTTCCCGTTGGGCCATTTTTTCGCCCTCCCCAAGCTTCAGGAAAGTCCGGAGGCTTCAGTGAGGCCTGCGCACATGCTTGGGGGGGCAGCATGGGGTGGTGGTGGTTGTGCACGCATGCGCAGGAGGGAGGGCATTGCATTATGGGTGTGGGCATGCATGCGCACGACCCCCCTGCGCTCCCTCCGCTTTTGGCACGTGATGGCAAAAAGGCATCACTGCTACAGGGAGTAGAGAGCTATCAGACTAGCCAGACCAGGGTTTCCAAAGTTCTTTTCAAGGCTTCCCTTCTCAACCACAGCATTTTGTTGAACTCCAGAAGGTTTTCTTCAAAGGAGCTAGCCATATTACCTAAGTTAGAACATTCCCATGCTTATGTGGGCTACTAGCTGCAGTTTGGGAATGTCTGGCAGAGCACAAAACTTACTTTAAATTGAGTTTCTGAAAAACACTGTCTTAGATAGAACGCAATACAATAATTGTTTATTAAGAAGTTGCTAGGCTGTAAAGTTAATGGGTTTCATTATTTTCGGAATTCCAGATGGAGTGGAGGGAAGCAGAAACCTTCATAATATTTGTTTCTTAATACCATTATTTTCTTAAATGGATTTCTTAGCCTGGTCTCTAAGGATGGGAATTGACATTCAGAATGGAAAAGAAGTAGTACTGGACACTAGGAACATTTTTTCCTAGACTATTGATAAGATGGTTAGTGAGAACTTAACAATATTTCATCATCTTCTTGTACTACCCTTTTCAACTTATATTAAAATTGCAGAGCTTGCTCAGCTTTTTAGTTGACATAGCTGTTTAATAACTTTTTAAGTTAATTCAGATTAATTAATAACACAAAAGTACTTGAAAATTGATTTTGTTATACCCAGAAACATTCCACTGTTAAAAAATTAACTTCTGTCACCTGAAAAGAATTAGACATGAGAGAATGCTCTGTAAATGCTACCGTACTATTCATATCCTGTTGAGCAGTAAAGTTAATCAATTGCATTATTTTTACTTTTGTACCTCATAATTATCTGAAACTGCTTACAGCAATTCAGAATGACATAGTAGAAGTATCTATTAGTAGTAAAAAATAGGAAGAATGCTTGACTTAATAAAGCCTGTCTCTCCAAGATAGCATAATTTAGTTTTTAAACTCCTAAAATATTTATATACTTATAAATATGTATTTATAAATACTCAAATCTTTGTATACATGTACACATTTTACTTTATTTCTGTTTTTCCTTCCCCTCTCATTACGTTTAACCTATATTTTGATTCTGCTCAAAATGATCTTTTACCCCAATTTTCCAGATTTTCTAACCTTTCTATACATGATGTTTTGAAATTAAATCTTGAGACACTCCTCACTGAAGCATCTCACAAGGTGCTATAGAACCTTCCCATGCTACAAATATACAAATATTTGCTCTACCTGAAAAACATTTCCTGCAGCGAGAAAGAACTTAGCAGCTGTATTTGCTCCCTATAATATGTGTGTGAGAGTTGAACAAATAAGCTGAGTACAAAAAGTATAAAGGGAGGGGAAGAGAAGGCATAGTACATTCCAGAGTGAGGCATTAACTGCGGTGTAGCAAAGGAAGAAAGATTACCCAGAGACGCTTTTTCAAAAAGCAACTTGACTTTCTTGGTTTTTTCCCTTTGAAAACATTTCACTTCTTAGCCATGAAGCTTCTTCAGTTCTCACCACAGCTGTCAGAATTGAATAAACTTGGATGAAAAGCGAAATGTTTTCAAGGGGAAAAAAGTCCCAAGAAAATCCAGTTGCCTTTTGGAAAAGCAACTTTGGGACAATCTTGACCTGGATGATTAAGGATCTCCATAAACATGAAGAAAAATTATGTTTTCCAAGGAGTGTTAAGGTGATGAGTCTGTATCTCTCAAAGGGGGGAAGGACAGAGCGAATCAGACTCCTACAGTATTAAGAATTTTGAGCGGTGGGAATTTCACTTTAGCCATGGTTATTTTGGAGCTGGCACGAGAATACAATAGAAAAAATAGGAATAGAAAAAAGAAAAAGGCAAAAAAAGTTGGAAGGAACCTTGTAGGTCATCTAGTGCCAACCCC